>VYZV01007084.1:3432-28061 GCA_013401275.1 Pandion haliaetus | reverse complement strand
CAGAGTGTTTGAGTTTTTTCCTAGTGCACATTGCCCACTGGGGAGCCATTACAATGATAATAATGAAGAGCTCACTAATTCCTATGACTTCTTGCTTTATTGTCATAACCTCTCCAGCTTACATACGGCACACACCATTCTGAGTAGCCATAGCAATCATTCACTACAAAGGCTATGATACTGTTGCACAGCAAAATACTACTTCATTATACAATGCTAATCCCTTATTATTATTATTATTATCATTGCTGTGCTAATGTTCATCTGAATTTAGAATAAAAGCTTCAGCACCTCTCAGACGGTGTTTGTGTACCTTGATCTCCATGTAGACTAAATTTAAACAGAGTAGTAGGCTTCTGGTTCCTTGGGGGTTTTTTTTAAATAAACTAATTTCTTCTCATGGGGAAGATGTTTTTCCAAATTCTTCAAAAGTGGTTGCCCCTGGGCTGAAAATAATGAAGTTTCTGGGAGACAAAGCACATGTAAAGGTACAATATTGATATGCAATCTGCCATGTGGCATCTATTTCTGAAAAAAGTCTTTGTTAAGGAAACATTTTGTTTTACTATAAAAATATTTATTTAGTATTTCAATTTATTTTCATTTAAACAAAGTGATTTGTTTTACTTCAGATAATTGTGTCAGCATAATTTAAAAAATAATGACTCTTTTGCTACCTTACCTATTACTCATTATATTTTCTAAAATTTAAGTAAAATAATTCGGATAGTATCTGTTGACCTTTAAAGATTTTTGAACCAATAAAGTAGGTAGTTTAAACAGTTAGAAGAGTTAAACCAGCTTTTTGCAGCCATAGCCTCTGTGCAGACAAACTTGCTTTAAAGGTACATTTTTTTTTTCCATGTCAGTTCATTAAAGTATTCCAGTTCAGAGAGTAATTTAAATTAGAGAATTGTCTGAGGAATTGAAAAATTGGAAAAAAGGTTTTCCTCGTATGGTACAGCTGTAAATGAAGAGTAAGAACTAGTAGTCCCATAATCCAAGATAATTTGGACCCTGGAAAGAGAACTCACTAATTAAAAATAGGACTTCCCTTTTTTAGAATATGCATTTCTTTTTTTTTTTTTGTCCCCCCAGCAATATGATGCCTACAAAAAGGCCAGACTCTTTTTAAATTGTAAGCTTGAATTGCAAATTTAAAATGCTATTTTTAGGCCTTCCTGATTAAAGTCAAAGTTTCAGATAAAGTTTGATACAGATCACATAGAAAGGAATAATCTACTAAATAAATGTAAATTAGCATTTACTAATATATACCTACACTGAATAGATACATACATACTTTATCACATATAGCTGTAAGGACAGTCAACTTTTAAGAAAAAACAAACTACTTTTTTTTTTTTTTCTGCTTGTTTGCTGATCCTCTTTTGTACTGTTTCATCTTGTTTCAAGTCAGTTTAAGGTTAACATTTGCATCCAAAGTATTTCCGTTTTTGACAGCAATGTAAGCGAAACCAAATTGTAGCTTGCTAGTCATTCAGAAGAAAAGAAAATATACAATAGGCTTATGTACACTAGACAGTAGTTTTAAGAGAGAAAAATAAAGGTAGCACAGATCCTCCAAGGTGACTCTGCCTCTGAATAGGTGGCAAGCTGTTATTTCCTCCATGTCACGGCTGGACTGCCTGCTGAGGGATGGCACGCCTTGTGATGAAGAGGGGCTTTCTGACAGGAGCCTGATGCACCCTTCAGTTGAAAAAGGTGCTGCGAAAAAGATTATCAAAGCATAATGCCTTTATGAAGTGTGGCATTTGAAGCACAGCTCTGAAACCCCTTCCCCCATGTCCTTTTAAGAGGAAAACATCTCTCAAGGGAAAAAGAGGGAATGTCACAGCATCTTGCCTGGCAGGTAATGGTGCACAGATGAAGAATCTCTCACAAGGTGTATTCAGGAGGATAAAGAGAGAGATTTTACTGGATTCTAAACACAGAGCTGTCAATCCCTCCATTAGCCAGAATATCAGGATGCATTTATACCCACATCGGGGAAAACTTGAGCCAGGGATTGAATCTGAAAATCCTTGAACTATTTAAGCTACCAAGTATGGCTTGATTATACTCCACCTTGACCCAGGTGTTCTCCAAGCACAGAAAGTTGTCTGTGTGCAGACAGTCATCCATTCACAGAAATGTCACACGCCTTGGCAGCACCGGATCATTTACAGGGTCTTTCTCTACCCTGGACCATGGCATGTGTCACTGCAAACGTTTAGTTCATACCACACAGAGCACACAGACTCTCTTGTTCCACATCAGTAGCCTTATTTGCCCCTTCAGCTAGCAGGTGGCAGTGAGTGTCTGTTTTTTGAAACAGAACTGGCCTATAATGATTTACAGAGATCTAAACTTACCAGTAAATGAGGAAGGAAAAAAGTCCCAGTTAGTGGATTTCCTTTGAAAGAATGAGAGAAAATTGCATTTTTTCTTTTCCTCTTTTGGCACTGTGTCTAAAATAAACTTTCATTAAAGCTTACTCTGTCTGCAGTCCAGGTACAGTGGCTTAGAAAAATGCCTCAAGAATAGTGCAGCAACAATATGCAAGGAAGTGGCAGAAAACCCCCCAAATTTAAAATGATTAAGCACTTTCAAAGCCCTCAACTTATCAGCTGTAAAAAAAAAAAAAAAAAAAAAATCTGATGCCAGATGTAATGCTGACATTTTTCAGTCAAAATCTGGGTACTTGACATTAGCATGATCCAATTCCTGGCACTGCCATGCATCATCAGAGTTATAGTTTAAGTGCCTCACGTACAAGCTCTCCCCAGGGAGCTGAGATCTCCAGCCAGATTTCACCTCCCATGAGCTACCAGAGTGTGTCAAGGCATTATGCCTGTTTGGGCAGATTCATGAGGATACGACTTGTAACTCACTTTCCATTGTGAAAAAGATTTTGGAAAATAACAATTAATTCCTCAAAACTGCATTCAGGGTTAGATCCGTTTTTTTCTTTTCTAGAAAAATAATGATTTGAGTTTCCTGACCCACACTGAAGAAGGTGCTGTTAATCATTTAGAATATATTTACACTAAAACTCCAATGTAACATAAAAATACCCAACTAATAAGAGACTTTAGAGCAATTAATACACAGCAGGAGGGAACTTGGTTAATTTGCCCTTGCAAGTTTTAACCTGACTAGAAGTTTCTTCTGTGCTGCTATATGTGAAAAACACACTTTATAGAACAGTGAAGTGATATGAGGCTTTCCCTTACCAGAGCAGTTGAAAGCGAGGAGCCCCCAAACCTTCATAAACATTAGCGAAGAATTCATGATTCAGTCATTACCTGGGCTGTAGTTCTGGGCCATGGAAAGCTTTAATCTTTCCAGCCTTCCATTCTTCCAACTTTGGATCCTAATTTTAATCCCTGAAAGTTTGGGACAATGTTTAAAAGATCAGTGTTTAATGAGAACAATCCATCATCTGCTTGTCAACTTCAGCTGTAACGCTGTTGAGATCTATGTAGTAATAATGGATTTTTGAGACAATCAATAGCTTGGATACATACATTTCAGGTTGCAAGAGTAAGGTATCTGAGAAAGGGGAAAGGATAGCTAAACAAAATGGTCTGGCACATGAATGATTCAGCTGACAAGAGGAAGAATTTGAAAATGTTATGAAGTAATAACAAAATTACAGTTTTAACAGCACACAAGTTAACATTTCCCAAATATAAGTAAATATCACTCAGTCTCAGTGTAAAATAAACACTTTCCCTTTGAACAGATTAAAGGACAGATGTTGCAGTATGGAATTAAAATTCAATACTGCATCCTGGAGAATAAAGACTTCCATTTACAAGAGAAATAACTGGCTTCTCCAAAACAGAAGGGTTTTAAATGCCTTCAATACACTGAGCTCCAGGTGCTTTCCATCAGATTTTCTCCTCTAGTGCAAGGAAATCACCAGCTGATTCAAAGCATACGCTGACCAAAGAAATGCATAGATCTCAGGAAAGCAGAAGACTAGATCCAGAAGTCCCTAGCGTCCAGCTGGCCCAAGCAAGCCCTGCCTTGGCAGCCTTTTCTGTATTTCTGAGGAAAATGGTGCCAAGGACAATCTCCAACACTGCAGCAGCTGAACATCCATACCGCTGAACTGCAATTCTGCTCCTCGGCACAGATTTGGCTATGCCAGTCAGCACTCGTTCTGACAACATGCTGGTCTGTTTTGAAGAGCAGCACACGCTAGGGACAATTCCCATTGTAGGGATAAGTCTGCACCAGGTTTAGCTCCCTTGACCATGTGCTGTTATTCAGCAGTATCCCAGCACACTTTTTACCCTCACCTCTGTACGCTTCAGCCAGTGGTTCAGGGTCTGTGATCCAAGGAGGACTGCCGTGCAAGGGAGGTGCATGACAGTGGCTCTCTTTTACTGAAAACTATTATTAAGGTGTAAGAAAGTACATATGGTAAGGCTATGCATGATAAAACATGTAAAAACACAAAGAAGTTGTCTAATTTTTGAGACAAGAGCTGTGAACAGCTCAAGAATTCAAGAGGAAAAATACTTACATGAAAATGTATAGAACTGTAAGAAAAAACAGCAGAGACTCAGAAGGTGTTAACTCAGCACCACAAGAGGACCAGCCCGTTCTAAGAAGCAAGGGAGACTGACCCATCACCATTTGATTGACAACTGCTTGGCTGGTAAAGCCCTATCAGGCATTTCATCAGGTGGCGATGAGCATATTAATGTTTAGCCTAGTAGCTCATTATTCATAGTTAGCTACTATGTGCATTAGTAAATTTAAAAAAGCTATACACTCATCATTTGTGCATACACTGCCTATGGAAACTGTCTTATGGTGTAAGTTGCCCAATTCTTGTGGCACAGCGAGGGAAGTTAGTTCCCTACACACACATGCACAGGCACACAGTGTTTCAGGGACATGCGGTGCCAACCCTCAGTTTCATGCCATGAAAACATCACCCTGAAATGAAAAGAAACAAGCACACACACGTACACACACACATATGTATACAAATACTATCTTAGGGACATAACACACTGCATGGGGACCAGAGGGATCAGGTGATCTGCAGTTATATTGACCAGATCAATCTAGCCACAAGAAAACAGTCCTCGGACCTGGTTTATTTAGCAGTATAGTGCAGTTATACTGACCATCTGCTGTTTGCCTGGCAGTATATATGAAACTAGCTAATGATTTCACTTCTGTTCTTAAAGTAAGGTTGAATGAGCACCAACAATGAATTTTCTCAGGTCTATTGAAGGTTCAGTTTGGTTGAGTTTGTGACCAAAGGAAAGAGTTAAAAAAAAAAATCTGCTGAGTTGTGCAGATAGCATATTTTCTAATATATAATTTACTGTTTAATAAATAAGGAGAGGTTGCAGGATGATTCTTGGGGTAAACAACTTTATGGGCAATAAAACAGAAGCTTAACTTCAAGCCCTTCTATAATCCCTCTCTTCGTCAATTATACATCCTCCTTTACCCCAGCAACACTCCATTTTTACCTTGGTTACTTAAGGATACAGGCTACATAGGGAGGTTTTTTTTCAGGAGCCATTACCTTTGAAAGTGTAGAGAGATCATCTGAAATCACTTGCAAATTTACAATAAATTATTACACTGGTGTCTTGCACAACTAAACACTTATGCATTCTAATAAATACTAAATGAAAAATGACATCCCTACACCAGCTAAGTCAGTGGCCCAAATTTATTTAACTCTATAATCCCAAATAAATGCACATATATCTTGGGTGGTTCTATTTGTGGTGTGTGCATGCATGCACAAGTATGTGTATGCAAAGAGCTTCAGACACTATAGCTCTGAGTCTCACCACGAAATAGCATACAGAATTTTTATATATGGGATTAATGTCAAATAATTCTTGAGTAGAAGTATGTGCTAGTAGCAAATGTGGTGATAGTACTTCAAGACCTGTGGATATGATTACATTTGCAATAGAGGTTTAGAAATAAGAACATAAAAAGATAAGAAGAATTATCACCAGTGCAACTAATGAATATTTGATAAATAATAATGTGCATACGCTGATGTATTACTGAATGCTAGTATCCTAACTCTTACTGTTTGCTAACAAGCTAGGTGCAAATGCCTGTCTTCTAAAAGTGCAGTTGTGGGTATGGTCAAATGTCTACACTGGTAATGGGCATTGTGCAATCTGCCAAAAGTAGAAAGCGGAGTTTATTACACAGAGCACTAAAAGGAATACAAAGAGTTCAGTATCAAGCAATCAAAAGTTTGGCAGGCCAAAATGAAGATTACTGCTGTAATCTTTAGTCAGCAGTGCTGTCGGGAAGACAGGCTGCAGTAACCTGACTAAGTTTTCTGAAGTATGACACCCTTTTATACTGCTCACTCCTGGACACATTTCTTTTATAACTCACACAGAGGTTTCCTAGGTTTTTCATATTCGCTAATCTGTAAGAATCTAGGTAAAGCTAAAGTGAATATTAAGTTCAAGGCCCTAAGGAGAAGCTCCTTGCTGAGGAGAAATACCGTCTACATAATAAAATAAGATTACATTTAAGGCATGTGATCTCTGCAGTTCTAATGATATAGGATGTGACCAAGCCCAAATACACCCAAGAGTACCAAGGCTACAGAATATGAGTGGAAAGACTGTTGCCTAACTTTAAGAGTATCGTGCAGGGACAATTAGAGATGAACTGTGAACTTAAATCCTAGCTGTCTTGGAGTCTGGTCAGTCCATTTTCTGTCAGTCATAAATTTCAGGCCAGTGCTCATATATCAGCTAACTCATTTGAATGGTCCTTCACTGTACCATTTAGCAACTGCTGACTGCATGCATCAATCATTAAGGTAAGCAGCTTTTGCTGGAATTGTAGTAAAAGCTATTTTTCAGTTTTGAAAGAAAGTCAGTGGCAAGCTTCCTATTTAACCTTTTGTGCCAAAAACCTTGATCTAAGACACGGTCACCCTTTAGGACACAGAAACAACACTTAGACTGCTTGTCATTGCAAGCAGTCTGAATATCAAGCATTGAGTAATTGTGAACTACTGATCTCAGGCCAGATGGTATAAACCGAGACTCATTTGTACTCTAGCTACTTAGAAAAACCCAGGATCTGACCTCCTTGTTTTGCAAGTATTTATTTAAATAAATAACTATGAACATATTTATTCAAGCATATTGCAATTTGCTGCAGTCAGTTTGTAAACAGAGGTAAAACCAAACAACTTTAGGCTTGTCTTTGTAATCCTGGGAAGGTGTATGTATTAGAAAAGATAACCTTAGACTTCAACTTCCAAAACAGAAGTTCAAGTACCATCATATAACTGAATACCCTCCTGGTGTCTACGCATCGTTTTTTACTTCTACCATTTTTTGGAAGGCTCCTCTGAATAAACAGCCAGTGCCAAAATTACACAGAAGAAGTGCAGCTTCCTCAATCTGCATGTGGATTAGCAGGTCGAAAAGAAAATGAATGCATTTTTCATATAGGATCTGTAAATCATATGACCTGATGGAACCTGACTAACTAGCAGAGAATTAAAGGTAGATGATTTTTAGCATTCCTGCTTGACTGATAATTTCATGGTAAGCAAGTTAGGCAAGCAGCAGATGCGAGAGAGTGAGAGTGAGCAAGCTGAATCAAGATCGAAGAATATGCTGATTTCCAGAAGACAACGGGGCTTTGGAGGGAAGGTTAGCACACATATGTACTGCGGACCTGATGCTGCTTTAATTCTTTCACAATTCCTCTGATGTTAGATCCAGGCTTTTTATAGACATGAACAAAATAGAATTTGGTTTACTTTTTTGATAGCTTTTTTTTTTCCCCTCAAATACCAAGACAGCATCTTTCCTTCTGATACAGGAAAAAAACAAAAAGGTTGCCCACATTGTATGGTTCAAGGAGAGAGACAGCGTCAAAAAAACAAACGCAAAAAAGCCCTCAAATTGCTATTCACTGTTTCCTTAGTGAATCAAGGTGATTCTACCTGCACATTTCTTCAGCTCACTTTATCATACGATTCCAAAAGGAGATGGAGCAAAGTAAATCCAGAATGTCAGATTCAGATTAAAAAAACAATGTAATGCCATGATAGAGGCATAACCATTTTTTTCCAAAAGCCAGTATGTGTTTTGATGAAGGCAGCCTATCAGCCTTTGAGACAGTAGTTTATGAGCCTCCATGAAAGTTATTTAGATCAACCAGCTTGGCTAGAGCTACAACAGTGAGGCCCAATGGCATTAAGCACGTGTGTTCTCATTCTGGAACAAGACTGTTTTTACTTTTCCTGTTTAAGCTGGAAAAAAACCTTTGGTAAAATCTTAAATTTGCAGTATGTTTAAAAAGAAAAAGAAAAATTAAAAAACCTTAATCCCAGATCAGCTGTTTGCAAAACCAATGAAACTAGTTAAGGAACTTATGTTTTGACACAATGCTTTTGACTTCAAACACATAAAAATAATTTTGGTGTTCTATACTTATGAAAAAAGTATACTTCTTTTCTACTATGTCTTGACAAGATCAAGAGCATCATTTGCAACCCTGTGAATGTGAAAAGAGCATCTAGTATCCACTACTAGCCCAAATGTTGCTTTTCCAGTTTCACGTTGATGTGAATTTGTAAAGTTACAGAAACAAAGGCTGCAGCCGTGTTTAAATGAGCCCTTGTTTAATTGATTGTGCTCTTGAAGTTATCTCATTCTCCAAGAAAATTAATCAGCTCTGGACAGTATTATCATTTAACAACATCTCTTCTGGAACATGCATAAATCCAGAAATAACAGTTTTGCCACATACTTCCATTATATGCCCACTGACTGACAATTTGCTTACAATCTGCTCTTGCCATCTGAATCTTGTTAAGTTCGAACCTTTTTTGGTCAGTGAAAGATGGTTTTACTTTCCCGAGTCCAACACAGAACAAATAATCTGTCAAGCAGCTATTCTTAAAAACCGCAAGAGTTGCTATGAAGGTTAAACAGAACGCTCCACATAATGGGTGGCTTTTCTTTTTGCATCACATTCAGTTCCCTAAATATAACGCAAGCTGGATCAAATTCTTTATTTCCGTGAACTTGTTCCACTTCCTATTAGATGCTATTCTATCAAACCAAAATTGTCCTTGTCAATTTTTCTGTTTTATTAAACAGATCCTAGTACAAAATCTGTCTCCTAGGTTCAGTATCTCACATGTAGAGACTGCAGACCACACCACTGTGCTCAGCCTTGTCAAGAGCCTGACAGGTGAATCAGGTATCAAAGAGTAAAATAAAGACTGTGCTCTTTTCAGCTGAAAATCTCAGAGCAGGCATGTTGGGCTTTATTCTCCACATTTACAAAACTGATTCTGAGAGTTGCTGATCATTTATACAGTTCAGAGGAAAGAACCAAATCCTACACTGCTTGCCCAGTGTGAGCAACAGTATGTGACGAAGGAGTGTCTTTGCACCCCATAGTATGAAGTATATTATTATATACCTGTTACAAAAACCACCCATGCTATGGGTAAAAGTCTTGTTTTTCCTCCTGAAGAACTCTGTCAGAAACATGGTGGATTTGAAGACCGATGAAGCAAGTTTCTTAATATGCTTCTAGTCAGTCTCTATAATGATCCCCTTTCCTCCAGGTTTTTAGAAAAGTTGACTGTGGAAAAAACTAATTCGATAACAACTTTGTCATGAATTAGATCTCTGAATTGAGCTGGGGTTAAATGGCAAACTGATTTTCAGCTAACTGCTTCTCGTGTAGTTCACACTTCTGAGTGCATGGCTGCAAATCTGCTTGCTCATACTGCTGTTTCCCAGGCTGAAGTGACTATTAAATTTTGTAATTAGTGGAATGTAATTATTTCCCGTAATGGGCTGTAAATTCACATTATGCCATAAATCATTCTTATGTACACTTAAGGATTCATTACTCTTCTTAGCAACTGACTAGCATATTTACTAAGCACAGAAATGTTCAACTGGAGTACCCTGTAGGTTACTGGGAAAGCATCTGTTGCTCCCAAATGAAATCTCTCTGGTAGGGGGAAGTGGTTAGCAGTAGGAAAAGAGTGGTTCTACCACTGTGGTTAGAAATAAGACTCGAGAACCTGATTCAACAAGGTACTAAAAAAAAAAAGATTTGCGTATCTATTCTATTGGGATCATTTATTGTCCTCATTAAGGCTCTTAAATGCTTTCTTAAATCATCTTCTGAAATAAGAGTCAAGGAGAGAGAACTGCTATTACGACTAAAGAAGATTTGTCAGGGGGGATAACAGCTTTCTCCACAGTGACAGAATGCCAAAATCCTCAAATCTGCTAAACCCAAGCCAGAACAACTCCCAGCACAGGCAGACCTTTCCAGGCCTGCACACCGAGCACAAATATCGTTGTACCTCCCCGTTCCCACTGCTTTTGCAGCGCAGCCTCATGGCCTCCCTCCTGCTGCCTTATCACACCAGCTAGAAGCAGGCTTGCCTGACTGCCGTACCGTCATGCAGCAGCAGAGATGCCCAGGCTGGTGTTTAGGCAAACCTCCTTATGGCTCCTGTGTCATAAAGTAGGTCTTCCTTGGAGATACCCTATTTGTCATCTCTTAGTGAGTTAAAGGAAGAAGAAGCTCAGCATATCTTACAACACTACCATCAGGAAAGGAGAGCGCAGGAAAAGGGAATTGGTCCCATAGGAAAAAAAAAAAAATCATAACGATACAGAACAAATTTTGTATTTTGTGTTGTCAGACAATTCAGATTCTTTCATACACTGACCTAATATTCTCGTAGCATGCGTGTACACGTACACGTGCCTGCACCATCCTAATATGTGCTCATGAAGGGTAAATCAGACGTGAGATACTTGTCTCCACAGCAGAATAGATTCAAGTATTATGTATAGACACTAAGCAGGCCACCATCATTCTTCACAAGATGAAAGATTTCAGTAAAACGTCTTTCCTGCATTTTTCCCATACTGCTTTTGTTGCAACATTTCCTCTCTCCTAAATTAGATCATATCCTACCTGTGTCCTCTTCTTATTTGTAATCAGTGATGAAAATAAAAGCTTAGTCAATGGTGAAACAGGATCAGCTCCTGATGGCTTTCTCAGACAAGTCTGCAATCTGCTCTGGGCAGACTGGCTGCCAGACCCAGGGAGAGACCAGCCAACACTCCAAGAAGGGTCAGAATCTCTTTTCCTTGTTGCTGGTTGGCAAGTTAGATACTCCTCATCACTAAATGCTCCTTTACTCTGGTACTGATCCAGCAATACTGGCACAGACAGGAAACGTTCCTATAATATTTACAAGACATGCATAAACTACGTGACCCTAATTAAAAAAGGATAAATCTGAAACAGGAAAAAGAAACCCCCATCTGCACCCAGACCATTTGCAGTAAGTGCTGTCCAGATGTCTAAAACGCGCAGGCAGCAAAAATATCCCAATGCCCTTCAAACCCAACACAGAGTGTTAATGATTGCTTTAATTGGAAAAAAAATAATGGATAATCCAACAGATAGTAGGAATGAACTAAATGCCAATAAAGGGAATCTGAGAATAAGCTTAACAGATTTGCTGGAGAAGCAACTGCAGCACAGACCTTGAAGGCATTAGTTTGTGGCCAACGAAGATCAGTTATCTGCTTGTCTAACTCTGATCCTTTGCATGTGATTAACAGAGGTGAAGGGAAGCATCTCCAGGGACCTGCCACAGTGAACGACAGATAGATGATTTAAGACAGAGTCTTTGTTTATGCTATGACTAAACTTCAAATTCTACTTCTGTCTATGGATTTACCCCATCCCCACTGGGCACTGTCAGATCCCATCAGCCTTGTTCCCTTACCTTGCGCAAAAGTCTGTCCAAACATGCACAAGCCTTTTTGGCTTCCCCCAGGGCTTCGCTGGTGCAACTAAAAAACCTAATATGGTTATTTCAGCTAAACACATAGTAAGCATGTCTGTATTAGACCTAGACAAAACCTAACCCAATTAAACAGTCCCTGTTCATAATGCTTTTCTAATGTGTGGTACCTGGGTCCAAAAAAGCACACTTTGCTGTGCTTCAGAGAAGGCTGTCATGAAGTGCTGAACTCTTTAGTAGAAGTCAGTCACTGAAAGACCATTTGTTGTTTTTTTGAAATGTTTGTTCTTCAGCAGTGGTTGGACAACAGTGCATGGTTATTGAATACAGAGCCAGAGAGTTGCACGCTTTTCAAGTACAGAGTTTTGCATCAACATGATTACAAGTGGTGCACATTAAAAGACATACATGGCGTTGTTCTGGCAAGACTGTTCAAGAATGGCCTCACCACGGCTTTAAAGACAAGCCGCTGGAAGGAGTTTTCCAGCTCTGCTTTGGGTCTGGTTTTGCACTTTGCTACCTCTTCTAGCCGTGGCTGTAACTGTATTAACAGGCTCCCTTTCAGCCCTGATAGGGCGCAACAAGAATTCACCAAGAAGCTTGCAACCTTCACAATACGGTTTTTGACCAGTAGCAGGAAAGTCTGCTTGTTGTCTGCATGCAGTGAAGGAGCAATCTGGAACAGAGCCAGAAAGCTGTTAAAAAAATACCTTTTTTGTTTTTTATATTCGCTGGCTTTCCAAAGGGGCAAAGAAGATCTTAAATATAATAAAAAAGAAAAGTGCTTTTCAAAAACTGAAAAGCGTAGTATTTCCAACTAAATATGAAACACATGTTTATGTATCACCTCTTCTGTCCACTTTATAACTCTGTAAAATACAATTAAAATATACAGTACTTCTGAGATTCTTATGTTCAATAAAAGGATCAATAAGAAGCTGTTATGGTAACAAACTGTTTTCCCTTGATTGCATATCCGTTTACCATGCAAAACTTTCTCATGGACTTCTGTTTCCATAAAATGTTTCATAGCAGAGTATAAAGGTATAAAATATCAATAATTATATCTAATTTTTAGATAAACGAAACAATATTTTCTTTCTGTTATTTTGTTTGTTTTGCTTTACTTTTCCAGATTATTGTATAGCTTCCATAACTTGAAAAACTTTTAGGCAATTCTACCAATTCTTTATCAGGTGTAGAAGCTTTTGAAACATTGAAAGCTGGGACAGGGAGGGAGGAGCACAACCAACCAACTACTTGCCTGTATCCTGCTTTCAGACCCTGTTGTGGTCTGCTACTTGCTACTACAGAGGATTTTTACCCAAAGTAGAATGGTGGCAAGGTGTTTAGAGTCAATCTGGAAAAATTTGTTTCCAGGGTTATAGAATTGCTTGTGAACATCCTAATTAAAAAGCCCTTTCAATTTCAATACCTTTCAGTTACATTGACTTTTTTCTCCCACAAAATCTTTAAAAGATAGAAAAGTTATTTCCTTTATTTTTCTTTTATTCTTTTTTCTTCTTGTGTTCTGTCCCGGAAATTTTCTCACTTTCTACTTCCCTTCTTATCCTTCTCCCACTGTTTTTTACTTTTCATTGCTCATCTTTTTCTTGGCAATCCTTTACTATCTTCACCCCGCCAGCATATATCTGATGATTCCTTAAATCCACAGGCAAACCGTAATACAACTTCTCAAGTCAACACCTGAGCAAAGATCTTTCCTGGGACAAAGTAAGGGCATCTCAATGTGCTTTTTTTTTTTTTTTTTTTAATTTCAGTAATACTAAAACCCACATTGCTCCAAAACACTTCTCCAAAACTTTGCTGAATTAAATGAATTGAAGCTAATATGAACCTAGCTAGCTCTGGGCTGTTATATCTTACAGTCCATCTCTCATGTATGGCTATAACTAAACTTAGAATCTTATTATTATCTAAGTAACCAGCCTAATAATAAGCCTACCCAAATAAATAATCAAAAATAAATCATGCAATAAATTTCCTTAGGACTGCTGAAGACAGAGGTTAACTCAAAGGAACATGCTCTTGAAAGAATTTGAGTTTATAAAGGTAACTCTGCTTCTACAGCCAATCATAAGGATATTAACAGTATTTTATATCTCAGCCTAGAGATTCAGGCTTCTTTTTAATGGAACTAAATACCTACCTCCTTTCGACTACATTTACATTCCAATATAATAAGGGCTATGCAAAACAGGTGATTTTTTTATTCATTGTTTTTTAGTAATTGATTTTCCCAATTATGTATGAAAAGGCTTTAGGGTGACGAAATTTTTAACTGTTTTCAAACAGTCCAAGTACATTTTGACATTAAAGATATTAAAAGAAAAACAACTATTCACAGATTTTAGGATTAATCTGTTCTCATGATCCTTCTGAGAGATGTTGGGTGGTTTTCCAGCCAAGCAAAATTGGCAAATGGTGCCCTCAACAAGCACGTGGCTTATTAAAAGTGTCTTTATATTTCTTCCCATTTAGGAATTCCCTGTAACTTTTAACCTGGTATGTCCATTATGATGAAGAGTTTTATTTGCACATACAGATGCTCGATCTATTCATTAGTGTCATTAGCTGTCATTAGTTGGCAGAATAGACAGTCTGTCTTAGTCTGTAGGCTGTGCATTTCACAAGGAATGAAAGGGCAGCACAGAGGAGAAAACTTTATGTAGCAAAAGATGACAAATTAGTACAGCTCTATCTCAAATTCACCGTTAGTAGAAGATAAATTGAATAGGTTCAAAGGCAAGTCATAAATCAAACTTATGAAATGAAAGTAAAGAATTAATACACAAATGGAATCTTCTGACAGCAAAGCCAGCGTTGATCACTTCGCAACGTTAAAATAAATAAATCAGAAACAAACAAAAATTACTGGTAGGAGCAAATACCTAAGAAAGTAGTGAGTGGGAACAGTCTCTAACCCGATACCAAAGCAAACTTGTCTGCACTGAACACAGGGGGAATATTTAGCAAGAAGTGTGACAGCACAGTGGAATATTTTCAGAAATCTCACAAAGCTCCTAATGCAGGCCAATGTTTTTAAAAATTTATATTTGGCTAGATTGTGACTAAAGCTCTGACAGGATTTGAGGTGTCCTTAATTAGCAAAATACAGATTAAGGTAGTAACTTCTCTCTGTAACAGATCTTTAATGTACTTTAAAACATTTTTATAAAAATGGATCAGAGCAGAAGAGCAGTAGTCCTGACTTTCTCGTGGAATGGGGAAAAAAATCTGTTGCAAATGTTGACTATATTACCATTTTAAGCCATTAGAAGTTCAAATAAGTTTGATAAAGTATATGTTATATTTCACCTTATTCAAAAGCGTGATGAATCACACAGTGCTCCAGTCAGCCTTCTTTGGGCTTTTGAATAGAGCAAAGAGTTGCTGGGAATGCAGACGCTGTCTTCACTGGGGTATTCTGCAAGTCCGTCTTGAAATCAGACATGTGCCCTGGCTGATTTACTCCCAGTAAAGTCTGAGGAGAGGATTTCACTGATTTCATTCACATAACAGGTAGCATCTTTAACTAAATCAAAAGGAAGATCACAGATATTTAACCTAAATTTTAATTCTGCAGCTGTTCACTAACCTGTTTAAAGAAAGGTAAAGTTCCCTGCCTTTAGAGAGCTGCAAAAGGTTTTATTAAGTGTAAATATCTACTGGGAAAAATATTTCTGGTCACTACAGTAAATACATGTGTTTTCCCCCCCCCTATTTCTACTTGATTTAAATATTTCCAATTATAATAAACAGAAAATTGTCCAAATTAAAAATGAAATACAAGCAGAAGGGATAATTTACAGGAAAGATTTCTATACGTACTTCAACAGAGGACTCTGGCCCCTTGGAGTCTTATTAGCACATTATGATTCCTTTTATGTAAAGTAAGGATTTTCAGTATTTAATTATTGTAGACTAGAGTAAAATTACAGGTTTCCTCCTTGGACATGTTTTCTTTAGGACTGTAGGACAACCTTTTTGGCTATTATCAAAAGGTAGCAAGAATGAGCTAGTGAAACAAAGATTGCTTCAGAGAAACACAGTAACTCAGAGAGGAAACAGTGCCTGATATTACCAAGTTCAATAGCTAAAATATCTCAAAAAAGCATTGACAGTCTGATCTAGGTAGAGTGGTTAAGAGGCCTTTATTCAGATTCACATGGACTGACTATTTAAAAATAACTATTCTAACTGTGGGAAGTTCTGGTTGAGGTTAGGGAAAAAAATGACTGGTCAGATAAACAAATCTTACAGTTGAGCTGTTGTCCCAGAGGAACTTAATACTATAGCTGGTAATGTGGATGTATCTAGACAAAAGACTATTATCTCTAAAATTACAAATCTGGCACCACACTTCCTGTAATGAGTAAATAAAAAAACCCAGAATACAATAATAATGAATGTTCAAATTACTTTCAGTATTAGTTTATCAGTGCTATGTAAAGAAATTACATGGAAAGCATTTCTGATGGGACATTTTGATATTTGCATATCCTTAATCTTCAATATAAATTGGAGAAATCTGTAAGAACGGAAAGAAAAGTGTAAATACTATGTGCTGTTTCCTAATAACCAAACCCATTTTAATAATAATTGAGCCTGTGCCTGAAGATCAAAAAAAGAATTTGATGGGTGCTGGGATATGCTTCATTTGTTTTGCTTTATGAAGTGCAGGCATCCTGAGGAAAGAGAAAGATCTGGACTAAATTTATAACACAAGTAATGTAAAATGCCTTTTTGATATGTTATGCTGTGGAAGTTTTTCAAGAACAGGAAGAAAAAAGGCATAGATGTTAAAGGTTAAGAATGAGCAATCTCAAGCAGTCATTGACTTTCAGATCCAGACCACCATCATCTTGATATTCCCACCTCTTTGTGTTAGTTTGGGTATGAGTCCTTTATGGCTTTATTCATTGCTTCCCCCCATGCTCTTTGATTTTTATTCTAGTGTGTGATATATGCTCCAGTTAAAAAAGGCCTCCATATAAAACATGTCCTAAGACTGGAACACATTTATATATAGATGTGAAGGATCACTTTGAGAGGAGAACATTTTTCCAGTATGGCTTTTCCAAAGAAAAGAGGAAAAATGCTTAAGTAATAAAACCAGATAAATTATATAGCCTTCCTGAAGTGATTTTGAACAAGAAGAAATCAAACCTTTTTACTGAGATGGAGAAAAAGTAATGTATCACCAGAGAGCGACTGGTGACAAGTCATTGATTTCAATAGCTTAACAATGATCAATTGAGAATGTGGCTGAAACGCTCCTGAAGTTTTGAAAATGAACCGAGGAAGTGAACCTTGCCAGAACTTGTCCATCCAAGTTAACGCAAGGATCTTTTATTACTGAACTCAGACGAGACATTCATTCTTGTGTCATCGGTCCCTTTATAATCAAGAGCAAGCACAGCACTTCACAAACATGGCTGTTTCTATTTGTTCTTTGTATTGGGAAAGAGCCACATCTCTTCCAGACAGGTCTATTTAATATTTTTTTATCATCTTCAGAGTTCTCCTGGAGTTATCCTTGTTTGATTTATCTGCTAGTATTGATCAGTTTCTAGTTTAAGAGAATTGTTCAGATATATCTTCAACAATCAATAGTAATTGATCAAATGAGCTTTTATTTAGTACTTCTGACCAGTTTGTATTTGGTGCTTTTCTCAGCTATGCAGGGTGAGATGTATCAGTTCAATTAAGCTTTCTGATGGGCTCAGCATCCCCAGAGAGGGACAGATTTTCAGGAGAGTGTCGTTCCCATTCAGGCTATAAAACAAGTGACTTGATAACTCAAATTGAGCTCATACTTGAGCTAAAAGATTTGCAAACCTGGCAATGCTTGTGGATACTACAAATTTGCATTCATGGCTACAGAAATATTTTTTTTTTCAGGTTTTGCAGCATGTTGGAATAGGAGTCTGTTTAACTCTACATGGTCCAAATGAAGACATCTGCATTTGAATATGTCATCCTTATTTTTGTTATATGGTGAATATATATACCTCCTCTTCAGTGGGAAGAAATCAGCATTTATAATGCATGATTCATCTCATCCTAAAGTAGAAAACAGATCAGAGGAATCACATTCTAAAAGTGCTTGTTTCTGTCAATTCATTATAGAGGAAGCCTAGGGAGAAAAGGCTTTTATATAAGATACACGCACTGTAGCTGGACTCACCTTCAGTGGTTTAATAAACCCATGATTTCTTCCTTATATTTGACATACCTCATTTTAAAGTTATTGTGTTACATAAGCTATTTAAAGGCAATATTACTCTCTAAACGCTATTGTTTTCAGCAACAGCACTTAGAACATGGGCTTACGGTTGGTTTGTTTATATCTTGTGAAGAAAACAAAAACCAGCCCAGAATGGCAGTCACCCTGTAACTCCAATGACAAGAAATAGGAAGTTTTACTTCCAAGAGTTCATGACATTTTATGATGATATTTTCTGAAAAATGTTTTCCTTTCTTTTTTTCCTAGATTGTAGAACATTGTTAGAACAGTCCTAATTGTAGCCATATAAGTTCACACGCAGCAGTTACAAAACTGCAAGCCAAAGAGTTAAAATTAAGAATGAACACTACCAAACATAATAATGAGTAATTAGTTGTAGGAAGTAGCATATGTGATTCAGTAAGCGGCATTTTCTGGTTTGAATGTAAATTCAAGAAAACTCCCATCTCCATAAGAGTGTGTTTTTGGAAGTGTCTTCCTCCACAGGCAATCAAGGTCAACACACACTTGTGGTTGTTAGAGCACGCAGTATACTTGGAAGTCATCTGTGGAACATCCTTATCACAAGTTTATTTGTCTCATTCTGCTTGTCTAAAGACTCCTTAAAGCTTCAGCTGACTACATTCTTCTGAACAGAGGAAAGTAGTGCTGCTCTGTGCTGGTAAAATGAACAGCATGTGTATTTTCATGTCTGGTGGTACTGCAGGCTTCCCACAATTTCAGGGTGGCTAAAAGATGCAGTCTGAGTTTGGGGAAGCCTGTGCATCCTAAGACATAGATACCAAAGTTATCCAGCAGGGAGAAATAAATAGGGACCAGGATTTTGGGAAAAAATCAATTTATCTTGTGGTCCCGCAGGATAAGCTGTAGCAAAGAGACAGCTTCACTGCATCAAGGAGGAGACAGTTGCAGTCTGTGATCAACTGCAAAGGAAAGAGATGCACATAGACCGTCAAAGCTGAGAGACAAGCAGGGAGAGTAGGATACTAAATTGGATTTTATTGAAAACCTACTCAGTATGGGCAATAGTTCGAGGGGCTAGTACAGGACTCACAGACCCTTACTGCTTGGCCATATGCTAATGCCTAGGATTGATAAAAAGCCCTTTGGGTAGAGAAATGTTTCTGTCGGCGGTATATTGGTATTTTTTGCTCAGTTTGTGTCTGCCAGTTGCTGAAATACTGAGTTTTGCACAAACAATGAAGTTCTGCATCGTTAAAAATATTCCATGTATTTACAGGAGTAAATGGTACAACAAAATGCTAGTGACTGAAGCACAGCAATAGTTTTTGGAAGTGTCCTTGGGATCCATGCTGGCATCCCTCTTAAATACACTTTCCTCTGTGTTTTGTTCACTGTTTGCTCTTTGTGTACTCTTGAGAACAAACTGAATGCCATAAGGTTTTTTAGGCAGGTAAGTGATTATCAGCTTTTATTTGTAAAACATAAAAATAGAACTGCCTTTTTACTGACAGCGAGCTCAGATGAATGAGCTAAATCCCATCTTTGGTGTTTTTAAATGCCTATAATGCGCTGCTTACTGGCAAAGTATGTGCCTCATCCTCCTTTCCCCACACAAGGTAGCTGTGAAAGCTGATAGGTACCTAGAGACAACACTCAGTATAGCAGTATACTCATGGGGGAAAACTGAGATTGATTTTTTTCATCTGTACTAGGGTTTTAGCATTTACACTGTTTTGCTAGTATTGCAACCCTATATTTGCACAGGATGTTTATGGTTATTACATTGGACATTTCTCATCTATATTTGCAGAACATGCTGATGGCTTTTTTTTTCTTGAGAGTCAGCTGTTATTTTTCCCCTCCTAGGGAATGACAATGATGCTATTTTAAGTAAGAGCTGATACTCACAGTCAAAAGACTCATTTCACTGAGACCCACAGTACATTTCTGCTTACAGCACACCGACTTGCTCGCTCAAGACTTTTAGAAAGACATAACATTTCTTGCAAAGAATTCAGGGCAAGGTTGATATGAAAACTCTGTCAGCAAGATAAAACCTCATCCAATCATCCTCTCTCTCCTTGAGCGATACCTTTCCCCCAATTCAAAAGCATGTTAAGCCCAGCATTTTAGGGTAGCATTACTCCCAACTCTTTTAGGTCTAACTCCTCAACAAACTCCTAATATTTTCTGAATATTTGTGTTTACTCTTCCAGATGATACTTTAAAGACATGAGTGTGCTTTGTAGCTGCATAAATAAAATGCTGCTACTAAAGTCTAGGGCAGCTATATATACTTTGTATGCTTTCTAGAATAGGAAGCCATATTGTATTTTTTCAGCTGAACATACAAGCAGGTACCACAGGGGTGAAGACATCAATTTCAGTCCTCCTTATTGAACCTTTAAGGAAAACTTGTACTCTATCCATCAACCAGGAGGCCAGTCTGCTAGTAAGCACTGAACATGCTGACCTCAGCTAGATACTCTTCAATCCATTGCTTGCTGTAAATAGGGTTCTGCTAAAAGTAAAGCAAAACTATGAAGCATAAAACAACTACACTGCTGTGCTTTTGTATGACTTCATTTTCAAAGAGAAAACCAATTGATCATGCTACACAGTGGAGTGTGACTCTCAATCTCTCCCACTGAACTGTCTCTCACATTCACAGGTACTACAAGAAAGCTTCCCTTTTCCTTCTTGTGGATGGAAGCATGCAAGCTTATTGTGGGTACACATGCACCTGACCACACACACAAATCTCAATGCACCACAACCTACGTGGGTAGAAGAGGGGCTACATCCTTAAGGGAAGACAGTGTCTGAAATCAGAAGCCACAGCTTCTTGTTGCCACTGGTAGTGACATATCGACATAAGAGAGTAAATCTGTAATATGCTAAACAAGTTGTATGTTTTTCCACAGCTCCTGAGCAGAGTCTATGATGCTACGAGAGCAATCACTCTGCTGAACATCCTTCTACCTCCCAAGTCATGTTTAAATCACTTGTTTTTTCTGGAAAAATAGCAGAATGATCTATGACTGAAGATAATAATATCTAGGGAAAAGATATAAAATAGTAACCTGTTCCATCTTCTGTCACTGGATGAGTGGCCTTGATTAAAAGCTTTTTTTCTTCTTTCCAGTCTAACTTACAGTAATTTGAACAACACAGCTTCAGCTATGGCCTTCTAGGATGTAGTGGGTTGACCCTGGCTGGACGCCAGGTGCCCACCAAAGCCACTCTACCAATCCCCTCCTCAGCTGGACAGGGGAGACAAAATACAACAGAAGACTTGTGAGTTGAGGTAAGGACAGGGAGAGATCATTCAAACAATTACCGTCATGGGCAGAACAGACTTGACTTGGGGAAAAGTATTTTAATTCATTACCAATCAAAACAGAGTAGCATAACGAGAATTAAAACCAAATCTTAAAAACACCTTACTCCCACCCCTCCCTCCTCCCCAGGCTCAACTCCGCTCCTGGTTTTCTCTACCTCCTCCCTGCCAGTGGCACAGGGGAACAGGGAATGGGGGTTACAGTCGGTTCATCACATGTTGTCTCTGCTGCTTCATCCTCCTCAGGGGCAGGGCTCCTCACACACTTCCCCTGCTCCAGTGTGGGGTCCCTTCCATGGGATCACAAGTCCTGCCAGAAAAACCTGCTCCATGGGCTCCTCCCTCCATGGGTCCACAGGTCCTGCCAGAAGCCTGCTCCAGTGTGGGCTTCCCATGGGGTCACAGCCTCCTTCGGGCACCCACCTGCTCTTGCGTGGGGTCCTCCGCAGGCTGTAGGTGTATATCTGCTCCACCGTGGACCTCCCTGGGCTGCAAGGGGACAGCCTGCCTCACCATGGTCTTCCCCATGGGCTACAGGGGAATCTCTGCTCTGGCGCCTGGAGCACCTCCTCCCCCTCCTTCTTCACTGACCTGGGTGTCTGCAGGGTTGCTTCTCTCACATGTTCTCGCTCCTCCCTCTGGCTGCAATTGCTGTTGCACAGCAGGTTTTTTTTCCCTTCTGAAATATGTTATCCCGGAGGTGCTACCACCATCGCTGATGGGCTCGGCCTTGGCCAGCGGCATGCCCATCTTGGCATTGGCTCTGTCAGACAATGGGGGAAACTTCTAGCAGCACCTCACAGAAGCCACCCCTGTAGCCCCCCTGCTACCAGAACCTTGCCGTGCAAGCACAATACATAGATGGGCTGCTATGGAACTGAATCCATCTCACCACCAAGAAGTTTTTTGTGATATCTGAAATTTTGCCCGTTTCCCTGAGTTATTATTGTATCTCTAACATGCCAAGGAGCTCCCATATTAGAGCTTACGCCCCTGGGAAGACACTAGGCTATTCCTTACACCTTCAGTAGTGTCTCAGCCAGTTTAGTTCTTGTTCTTTCCTCCTAAAGCAGCCTACAAGAGCTCCTTCGATTCTTCTCACTAGGTTGCCTTCATTTTACTCCCATTAGCAGCTGAGTGATGCACATGCACACATGACAACTCAGGGATTGCAAATGCACAACTGTTTTTCTTTTAAGAGGGTTGGTAGACATGGTAGCTCTTGAGATACAGCTGAATTTTGAATTGTCAGGGTTTTAGGAAATTATTTCCTTCTCCTATGAAATTCTAAACTTCCCCTTTTTCACAGTAGAATAAAATCCAGATTTCTTTGGTGATATTCTGTCAGCAATTTCAGACTGATTCATCTGCATCTTCCCTGTAATGCTGTACCCATAGAGCTACAGAAACAGTTTGTATTGTACTGTTCAACTATTCTACAACCAGTGAAAAATTAAATGCTCATTAGTGATGATGAGACAGCCTAGAAAGCTAGGGAACTCAAGATGTGTTGGGAAAATGCCTGGTTTGAACCAAAATAAAGCAGGAATTTGAACATGAAACTTCTACACCCTTTCACCTCTGAGGGTGTTAGAGGTAGACTGAGAAGTTTCAGCTTCTAAGATCTGTTGAAGTTGTTCCACATTATTGTAGAAATGTCCTAATATCAACAATTGCTGCACCAAAACCTCATGGACCTTCTTAAAAATGTTATGATAGAGTTACATCATAAATATATTTTTTGGAATAGGTTGTTTTATTTTCACCTTCCCTTTGCAGAACACACAGTAAAAAAAAATAAAAGGGTAACATACACGAGAGCATTGGTAGATTCTCTCATGTTTAACAATGGCATCAAATTCACAGAACACCGTCATCTTCCTTTTTCCTTGCCATCCTTGTTTGATAATATTTTTTTTAAGAATATGATAGAGGCTTTGAGATCTCTAATCCTTTGTCAAATTTGGCTTAAAATCTCTTGAAAGGTCAAAAGTTTATTGGAGCAGGAGACAAACAGACAATGCGATCACATAAATCTTATCTTCAAAGGACAGCAGGAAAAAATATGCCATTTAAAATTAAAAAGCCAATTCTTATCTGTTTTTAACTGGACTTTAATCCACCTTGTGGGAGAAAAACCCTGCCTTGATCTATTAATTATGTGTTGTTTTTCTTTAATGATGATGGTTCTGCTAATCCTTGATTTTCAAAGGATTTTTAAAATATTTGAATTATTATAAGAAGAGTAAAAATTAGAAAATTCACTTAATTAGTATTTAGTCCACTCTGCTTTGAAATTCTGTTTTGAAATATTTTTTCTTGGCTTTGAGTAGTGGGAAACTGCAGTTTTTTCCATAATTTTCTAGATAATCAAGTCACCATTTACTGCTAGTTAGCTATTATTTCTTCTAAATATCTGAAAATCTGTGTTACCCAGACAAAGCCTTTGCTTAATGTTCTCAGTAGTGAGAGGTATGTGAGTACATGAAGGATACTTTCAGGAGGGAAGGGGGAAAAGGGGCCTTGTCATCCCTAGTGGGCAACTTTCCCATACAAAAGGACAGGGCATGCATGATGCAATCTGACTGCAGTCAGTCACACACACTCTTGCATTCAGAGTTTCTTATACACAATCATAGGTTGATTTTTCCTTTTTTTCCTGTTTTTTTTTTTCTTTTTTTAATTGGAAGTGTTTTCAGCTCTCCTTCACTTTCTAACTGGTTGGAATGAATCCAGCAATACATATTCAGTGCCAGAATTCTAAATCAACTCTTGTTATCTGACACTATTTTTGGATTTCTTTATATAGAAAATTTCCCTCTTGTTTATTCATTTCTGGCTGACATACACCAGCATTCATCTGAATACATTGATCAACGTAATCTGCTCTCTGTAATTAGACTTTTTTAATTAAAACAGATTAAGATGATTATTTACATGAAATCAACTTTGCTACTAAAAAACCTTTATTGGTATTTACATGATTGCCTTCTGCACATTTGCTTTTATAATTATACACGTTAGCTCTTAATGGTATGAAAAGGGCACTAGGACCCAATGTTTTTAATCTGCTATCATTTACATCCCAAAGTTGCCAAATAGGTGTTCGGCTAAAGACAGTTTCTGAGCGGAATAATGAGCTTGCGTTTTGTTCACCTAATCTTGAAGGTACACTTGCACTCCTATCCATTTTCAATTGTATTAAATAAAAA
>VYZV01007083.1:69309-81143 GCA_013401275.1 Pandion haliaetus | reverse complement strand
AAAAAAAAAAAAAAAAAAAAAAAAGTACATCAGAATTAGAGTTTTATCATTTAACTCTCATTCACAATAGAAATAGTATAATCCTGAAATAATATGCTGAAATGGTCATCTTGGAGGTATGTTGATCCTCATTAGCTGTCCTGCCATTACTAGAAACTTACATGCATCTCAGTGAAAAGTTGGATAACAAAACCAACAAACCCACCAATGCGCCTCTGAAATATTTTTCCTCCCACTATAACAAATGCCTAGCCCTCTCTCTGAGGACTGTCAAGGAACTAATAAGAATAACATCAATCGGTACCTTCACGTCACAGCTCTGCAGTCACAAACACCACAGCCTTGGAGGAATTCACTGTGATTTCTACAATCTAGGAAGTGGCCTTCAAAACTTTGGCTTGAGTGAGGATGAAAGAAGATGGTGGAAGATAGCACATAGCCTGCAGACCAAGACTGGGCTGTTTAGCTCTTGCTAATGGAGTTCCTCTACGGTACTTTTACTTACCTTGTTTTCATCACTGTCCATATCCTGAATCAGATTATCAAGATCCTGCATCCAAAGAAGGGAAAAGATGTTCACTTTTAGAGTGACTATAGTTTGCAAACCTTTACCCCATCAGGGACCAAACCCCTGCATGGAGGAAGGGCTGCTGAGATCCCAGCTAAATGGTTACATTGTCCCAACTGCCAGTGCTGCAGATGTAGAAAATACAGAGTCCAGTGCCATGTCTATGGGGTGTCCCTAGAGAATGCTATGAGCCTGGGAGTCCCCCATGGACATGGCTCGTGATGCATGAAATGAATTTGTAGGTTCTCTGCACACCAGCAGGAGACGGCCCCCATGGCCCACCCTGACCCACAGGGTGGACTGCATCCCCTAGCCTGATTAGTAGAACTTCACAGAGAGCATCTCCTTCCCTCACTGGAATGGAAAAGGCACTGTGGTAGGCAAAGGGAATCTTAAAATTGTTTCCTATGGAGGCAGGAGTTTTCTGCCTCCACACATCCTCCGTGTTAGCTGGGGGAAGCCTCACTGAAGGGAACACCTCCCACCCCAATCAGGAGCATTTAGCAGGATCCTGTGAAGCAAAGGTTCTCTCCCCATCATGGGTACTCATTTGGGAAGTGCAGGGTAGGAACATGCTACAGCTACTTATGGTTTCCTCTCAGAGTAACTTGCATAAGGCAAACCATGTACAAACCCACATACTCTCACCTTTAAACAACACACGTAGTACAGAGCCAGAAGATATGAAGGACTCACTAAAAGAGCAGCACAGGCACCACAGGATGGTTTCCCTGTAGCCTGTATTGTATATACCCATTTTACTTCAAAAGGGACACAATGCAGGACAGAATTACCTCAGCAGGAATGTTCTTGAACTCATTTAGACAATTTAGGATAATGTTGTCCCCATCATTTTTTGCTGCAACTCCAGACTCGTTGACACACTTGAGGAGCTGCCGGATCTCACTGTACTTCTGCTGCTTCACCAGCTGCTTGGCCACTTTGCTGTACACTTCTGTAGCCTCCAGCTGGAAGTCCTAGAGGTAGTTGGAACATCAGAGCAACACATCAAATGTCCTCAGCAGGTTTTCTCATGAGGAGTCTATAACAACTGAGACAATCTCTCCTAAGGACAAAATATCACACCACGCTCCAAAAAGTCAAAGCTGTTTTGGGGGCCTCTGATTTTCCAGTCACCACTGCTCAGGGTTGGCTTAAAGGTTTTCTAGAAATCAAACTGGTAAAACTCAATTTTGCTCAAGAACAAGAGCGGTGTTACCACCTCCTTTTCAGGGGTACCCAAAAATCAAGTTTTATTTCTTCTGGCAAATGATCCTTCCTAGGTTCCCTACCCACCTCTCCCTCACTTAGCAAGCTCCCACTATATTCCTCCAGCCACCCCACCAGCAGCCACCCTTTGTGTACCCTAAGAAACAGGAGGCAACTGACCATCATACACCTCCCATATGAAGGAAGAGACCGTAAGAGCTGCAGACTGATCCTGCCACGAATAAGGCAAGAAGAGAAGAAAAAAGGAAGGAAACAGAAGTGATGCTAGGCAGCTGGACTCACTACTTCATTTTTACTGGGGGCTAGTGACTGCTGTTGCTGCTAAGAAGTGCTATTTTTCTAAGGCTCCCCATCTCACTACAAACAGGCATTCTGCCTTCTACATCCTGACCTGAAAGAAGGAGCAGGGCCTGCCATATCCACAAATACTCTTTCAGTGTGCCACCTCTGTCTAGAACTGGCCCTGCTATACCCTCTGTCCCAGACAGGAAGCAACTGCAAACTGCACTGCTTGAAGCAGTATCTTTTAGCAGCTCCTAATATATGGAGGAGAAATGCACAGAGAAGTTTGGAGGCTCGTTAGCTATGCTGACTGATGAGCACCTCAACTTCTACCCAGACATGAGGAAGGACAGGTCCCCAAAGATCATTTCCAGTTAATCAGCTTTGCTCTCCCAGCCAGGAGAACAGTACGGAGATAGCCCTGGCCTTATTTATTCACGGTGTCTTTGCATGGCTATCATGAACTGCAGAGAGCTACCAAGTCAGAGCGCTCTACTCACATCTGTTGATTGTGGTTTGCCAGAGTTAAGTCACTGAACAAGGTGCACAGCAATGGAAAAGCTGTACTTAATTCCTCTGTAGGACCCAATTAGTTTGGAAGTGTCTTACTGAAGCAGCATCTTAATTTTCTTACCAAGCTTCCTCCAAATACATGGACATTTAAGACTTGAACTAGTGACTTTTCTCACAAAAGGTTTTTCTTTTGGGGGATTAAAAGACATTTTGCAAAAAAAGTCTTTTGCTTAAACAATTGCTGCTTGCAGGAGTTACTTTTGAAATAATAGTGCTTGTTACATCAAGTTTTGCCATACCTGAAGGACTCTAAATGCAATCCCAAAGCCCTCCTCAATGTTTTTGCCTTCCAACATGACCTGAAAGAGAGGCATAGACAAGTTTGGGGATGCACATTCCTTTTTCATTACATACAGTTAAGTAATAATGTATTTCCAGATTTTGCCCAGCATCCAAAAGACAATGCATTACTTCAACAGAAGACAGCACCAACCCAACAAGTACAGCAAATAAAGGGTCTATTGTCACACACCAATTCCCTGTGAGACATTGGGCAACTTACAGATGGAGCTGAGCTGAAGTTAAGAAGGGTTAGAATAATAGCAGCATTTGCCTTGCTTCAAAACACAACAGGATGTATAGTCATAAGGCATATTACTATTTGTATTTGGGATCCTCTGCCTCTGAAAGTTTGAACTTTGAGGAGAGGAGCTCCAAGTTCTCATGTGTTCTCTGCTACTTAGAGGAAAAACAAGCATTTTTCATAAACAGTAGGTTGCATGCATGCACAAGTAACCTGCCCATGAAAAATACAAGAGGTTGCTCCAACCATCAAATGTTTCAAGTTAGTGTTGACGAAAAACAGAGTTGTGTTTCAAATAGCAGTAAGTACCTTGCAAGCAACATCCATTTTCATGTTATTATTTCCAAAGAGTGTGGGCAAGGAGGAACCTGTCATTTGAGAGGTTCCTGAGCTCTCACATTGATGCAAGAACTTTGTAACTTCCATCTGCAGATCGACTGTATTGATGTGCCTAGACAAAGGAAAAATTCTGACTTTATTTTGAAATAGAAAGCGTCAATTATTATTTGTGTGAACTTACTAATTTCTTCAACACATTTCAAAATAAGATATATTTCCAAACAATAATTATTTTAGTGACTTTTTGACTTTGTCTTTTGTGTAGCCAAGTCTGCAGCAGTGAAATACTTTCCAGATCTGTGCACTTAACATGCATTGCAAGCTGAAGGTAAGCGCTTGTTCACATTATTTCAAAAGAAGTTAGCCAAATAATCTGGATCCCAAATATCTGGCTCCCTCTTTTTCCACCTCATCACACACACTCCCTCCCAGCTTTAAATTAGAGTCCAGCCTAAGAAAAAGAAAGAAAAAATCCCCTAAGAAAACCAAGATTTAAAAGCCCAAGTAACAGAGAGATCTGGATAAATTTACACTTCAATTTTTGAATACAGGGATTCAGTTATGTCTGGCACCTATAACTTGCACATAGCTGAATGTTGTGAGTTAGCCCCAGTAAGAAGCTAAGCACCACAAAGCTGCTTACTTTGTGGAGAGGAAAGGAAGAGTAGAAGCAAGAAAACTTGTGGATTGATACATAGCTGTCTATGCACTGTAGTGGTTTTGTTTGTTTTTTAAATTAAAGGAAGGTAGATGATACATGGACTGATATTTTTAGTAGAAACAACTGCTCATCTCCTGGTTTGGGTTGTGGGGGGAAAAGCTAATGGGAATCCTGTACTTGCAACTACATAAAAGTCAGATTTGGGTCAGGCACAGCTAGCATGGGTTAGCTAAAGCCAACTTAAACACAACAACAAAAAAAAAAAAAACCCAAAACCAAAAAACAAACAAAAGACAAAAGCCTGAATTTCCCCTTTCACCATAACAGCTTCCTGTTTACAGATACCTTGACACATCTGTAGCAGACATTTTCTTCCGAAAAGTGAATGCCATTTTTTTCCTTCCTGAACTTCTTGAGACCTCCTGCAGATAGACTTTCAGATGGTCCTTGATCTTTAGAAGCCATGTCTGTTTGCCTCCCAGTTCAGTGTAAGACTTTGCTCCATGAGTGAAAAATCTAATGCAGGTCATGGCAGCACGAACGTGATCCTAGAAGAAATATACTGAACACTAAGATGGACTGAAGCGCACCACCTTCACTAATTGTTGTCTGTACTAAAGTGCTCACACAAAGCAGGTAACACTCTGTTTTCTTTAAAACAGTAGTTAAGCTACTGCAATGTGCCAGATCCATGACAAACGCACAGCAGGTCAGCTTCAGTCAGGCTCAGGCCTTCCTATCTGTTTTCTAGGATTGGAAAGTTGCAAAAATATAGTTGTCCATCATGTAGATTTACACTGAAGTAAATAACCACAAGTCAGTATTCAACATTTCACTGAAAGAGATGGCACTGACCCTCATCTTACCTTCATGAACTGTTGCAGCTCATACAGAATATGGTAGTAGTTCTTTCTCTGCAAGTATTTGCAGGCTGCAATCAAGTAGACTCCCCAGCTCTCCAATCCTGGATCAATGGTTTCCAGCAAGTTCTCCAACATATGCAGTTTTCCACTTTCGTAACTTGGAATGAAGATCCCTTCAATGAACACTTCTGATGGTGATTCCTACACAAACATCAGAAAGGTAGCTTGAAGCAAAGCCACTGTGGCTTGTTGATTTTCCTCATATAACATAAAGGAGTATAAGTGACAGAGACCATAAAATTAATAAATAATTAGGTTGGAAGGGATCTCTGGAGGTCATTTGGTTCAAACCGCCAGTCAAAGAATGGCTTCCAAGTTAGGTCATGCTGCTCTGGGCCTGTCCAGTCGAGTTCTGAGCATAACGAAGTAGGGCGATTAAACCGCCTCTCTGGGGCTCAGTTCCCATGTCTAAATATCCCCATTGCAAAAAAACTTTTCCTTATATCCAGTTGGAATTTACCTTGCTCCAAATTGTGTCCACTATCTCTTACCCTTTTACTGTGCACATGTGAGATAAGCCTGGCTCTATCTTCCCTATAATCACCCACTTGGTAGCTGAAAACAGCACATAGCTCTCCTTTTGCCTTTTTCAAGCTGGAAAAACCTAGCTCTATTACTCTCCTCATATATCATGCGCTTCAGGCCCCTAGCCACTTTGGTGGCCTTCCATTAGACTTGCTCCACTTTGACAATGTCTGTTTTGTACTAGGGAACTGAAAACTGGGCACAGTAGTTCAGATGAAACCTCACAAGTAGTGAGCTGACAGGGATATTTACTTCCCTTGACCTCCTGACTATGGTCTCACAAATGCAGCCTCACATATTAATGTTACCAGGGAAAGAAGCATGTGTGACAACATGGCCTGCACAAACATATTAAACACATGATATGGAATTTTTTATTTTTTTTTTTAAATCTCAGAGTAAGATACAAGCTACAAAGCCTGTACACATAAAATGTTTCCAAACAACCAACTGCAAAATGTTTCACCAGAAGCCTAGTACCTTACAGCTTTAAGGGAACAAACCTTCCTCTCTAGTTTGCATGATAGCTACCAGTCTCCTTGTCCAAAACTTCCACATCAAATTGTATGTCTAAAGTATTTTCAAAATCTGCTACTTAACGAGTGATGTTATTTCACCAACATTGCAAAAATATGCAACTTTTCTTTAAAGGTAAATTTAAACCAAATGAAGGATATATTTGAAAAGGAACTTTGATATGCAGGTAAGTATATGAGCTTAGAATGACTGATGATACAATGAGAAAGAAGGGCTGATAAGACAACTTAATTTTCTATTAATAAAGCTCATAAGCAGGCTGAAGATAATGGTATTTGAAGTTTCAATTTGTACATTCTCAATAAGAATTATTTCAAATAATAATAATAAAAAAATAAATCAGTAAATCAAACACAAGCACAGAAACTTAAAAAAGCAAAAAATACCTCAAACCCCACACATTTATCAGCTTTCAAGCTGTCGAGACGTAATGAATTCACATCTCCACATCTCCCAAAAAGCACCCTTAATGAATTATTGAGAACCTTATTGGAATAATTTCTAGGTTTAATTGTAATTTAGCAACAACAGAACTGTTTTCTCCAGACACTCTTAAGCCCTCCTATATTATGCAGTTTTCCTAAGGGAGAACCGAAAACCACTTTTTGGCTTCCCTAGATTTCTGTCTTCTGGGACATGACCCTGTATTCCCTTATATTCCTAACAGTTACAGAAGTGCAAACGAGAATGTCCGATTCAACAAACAATACCAAGAGGCAGAGCCACTGTGATAGAGAGTAAAGTCTAGTGTTATCAGCACGCTGGAATTCAAAAATCTTCCTTCTCTCTTCTGAACTGTACGACAATAGTCCCAATTTTTCAGCTTTGTAGAAAAAAGACAAAGTGCTGTTGCTGCAGGACCTCTATCAAAAAAAAAAACAAACCAAAAAAACCCCAACCAATAAAACCCAAACCATTTTCTCCTCTCTAGAAGCCACTGTTTCAACACAATGGGAAAGAGAGATTAAAACACAAGATATAAAAATCAAAGTTATTTTTTCATGTCCCTGAATTCTTGTCAGTCATGGGATAGTTCGTATAACAACATTTAGAACCTCAGAAAACTCCTGTGCAGAAAAACACCCAGAATGCTGCATGATGCTCATTACCATCTTAGACTGGCCTTGAAGCCCTCTTAAGTACTTTTCAAATTTCAATTTAGGTGGTGGCAAATTAGATTACTCACCTTATTTAACAAGTGAAGCAGTGCTTCTCTCATACAGTCATGTCTCATGTAAAAGCTTATTATCGCCAGATTAGTGCCGTAACTATGTAAATAGAACAAGCACTCTTGATAGTAGCTGTTGTGCTGAATTTTCCCCTCACACATCATCTCCAGAGACAGACTTCTTGTTCTCAGTGTTGCTTCAAGTTCCCTTAATGTGGCAAAGTAATCATCATCCTGCCGTTAAAGCAGAGAATCAGATAGGTGATAAGTAAGAGGAAAACTTTCTTTTCAGTTAGATCTTGTCACTCAGCCCTGAAGCATTTCTGTTATTGTTGTTTTTAAAATAGCTATCACTTTAGAGGGGTGAGAATCCAGTAATGCTTTTTATAAACACTAGATTGGAAACCTGCTATCAACAGAGGTGCTGAACGTTGCTGTAGCTAGCACGGCTGTTTCCAGGGACAGACAGGAGGCTTATTTAAACACAATTCCACTGTCAACAGCTACTTCAATAACCTAGTTCAAACAAGCTTTTTTATTCTCCTAATATATGTACTACTAAGAGGTCTTTCATCATTATGATTCTGCAGTTACTTGGTATTAAAAGTCATTTTTTGGTACCTAATCAGAACTTCCAGAGCTAATCCCAAACCACGTAATAGTGCTTTTTCACATGGAAAGAATAGTGGGACAGCATTTGTAAATTCTCCTTTGAATTCCTGCAAAGTTACCAGTTTCAGTAGAAAAAATGGCATTACTGCAGCACCACAACATATTGTTGAGATTGAGTTTAGTTTCCTCATACTGTAGTAATAACACGTTAACCAGTGCAGCTTCTTTCCCCTCCACTAAGTATGTCCCCAGTTACTGTGAAATCCTATTGTCTGGTTCTCAACTGCCAATTCACTGTGATGAAACAGCTAACAAATTTCTCAACAATATTCAGTTTGCAATATGCAATCATGACAAAACAAGGAAAAAAATCCTAACACCTGATATTGTAACATGCGTTGCCATAAGATGTGTACTAAAACATCATTACTTGGCTTTGCTATAGCCCTTCAGAGCAGACAGAACAGAAGACCCTTACCGCAATGAGTATGGGCTTCACTGTGGACTCCAAGTACTGTATCACATCCTGGACTAGCCTTGAACCATGATTCAGCTGGTTTAGATCCATAGGTGGCTTTAAACAGCGGTTAAACTTCTCTCTTGCTGAACTTAAGTTTCCAGCTTTAAGGCAAGCCATGCCCCAGGCATGCCATGCTCCACCTGGATCCAACCCTGATTTTGTAGAAACCTAAATTCAAAGTCATTTGTTAATATTGCAACACAGTCCCAGTATAGAAAACAGGAAAACTGGCTTACCACACAGTCCGAGATTGTGACCTTTCACTTCCTAGAGCACATTTCACATTAAAAACAAAACAAAACCCGAAAAAAATCAGTGCTGATTATTTCCATACTACTGGCACAAAATGCCAACTACCAACACACCCACGATCTCAAAACATGGAAGTATTTTTTTGTTGTACAAGTTTAAGAAACTATTTATCTAGGAAATTTCAGTTAAGCATGTTTAGAATTCAGGACATTTTCACATCTGCTTTTCTAAAGCAGATGATTTTTACAGGGCAGAATTCATCAGGTTTGTGGTTTCAAAAAAAGCAACAGAAAATGCTTCATGAACCACCAGGAAATTTTTTATTTCACGTAACTTTGCTGATCAGATTTATTCCTGATTTTCTTTAGTAGACCAGCTGCCTTTAAACATTAACCATTTTTATTCAAATAGGTCATCTATTCCTGCTGTTTATTATCCCTTAAAAATCCTAATCCTGTTTGTAGTACCATAATCCTGTTCTTAAACTGCAATGCAATAAAAACCAAGAGGCTTATGAAATTCTGGGAGCAAAAGAAACACAGAAGATGATAAACCACATCAGATGAACTCTGATAGATATATTTGCCACCATTGCTGATTTCTAAGTAAACACTTGGGAAAGGTGTTTTACTAATGTCTGCTCTGGGATTACAGACAAATGAAATCAAACATACAAGCTTCAGATAAAGTCCTGCCACAAAGGATGTCTCAGCCCTTCTACTGGATGCAAGATTCCTCCATCTGATGACTTTCTTGCAGTTAGTCCATTCCAATTTCAATTGTACCAGGAAACAAGGCCCCTACCCTTCCCTTCAGCAGCCTGCTTCACAGCAGAAGGACTTTTCCTTCTCAGGAATTTTTTTTTCCAGTGTTCAGAAAATTGCTTCTTCCTTGTTTAAAAACTTAATCCCAGTTTGTAACTGTTTAAATAAATTTCACACATCACATCCATGTGAACTCAGGAGGGAGAAAAACAAAAGCCACTACAGAAGCATTATTAACACTGACATCCCTTCATCATCATTACCTCTATAGCTAGCTGATAGTACTCTGCTTCCAGAAGCCGATTTCTTAGTCTTGTTACTGCTGAAGGGAGAAGAATCTGATCCAAAGATGGTATTGGACGGTAAGCAGCAGCAACCAAAATATTTAACACATCCACTTTGCTGATGTAGCTAGGAGAAAACAAAGAGGTTAAACAAATACACACACTTTCACTATTATCATACACTTAAAAGAACCTTATGTCAAAGACAACTCTTAGAACAGTGGTTCCTAATGACCAGTATACCAGGTTTCTTTATCCATCATACTATCCTATCCAGACTATTTTTTATTGGGGTTTTTGCCACATTCGGTAGAACACTGGCAGATGCTGATTGCAGACACCAGCTACATGTTACCAAATCAAACTAGTACATGTTCCTGTATTACAGCTGCCACCTAAAGCTCTGTAAGACAAAACTTGAGGAAGTGCAAAATGCTCATTCTCAGGAAATGCAGGTTTGAAATTCTGTATCAAAATATAGATTGAAAGCAGAGACACAATATCAGAAGTAAAATGTTTACCCCAGTCTTTATGAATTATTTCTCCCTACTGTGAGAATTTTCTCAGTAATTATCATGTAGTCATATTACTTGGATTTCTACTATTTTAACTCTTACATTATGAACTTCTCTTCTTGTTTAAAATGGCCACAGTAAATCACAAGACAACCCTCCCACCCTCCACTCCCCAGTAAAAAAGGATAATGGTCTCGACAAGGACTCAGTACATCCTAGTGAACATCTGACAAATCACCTGTCACAGAGAGCTAGATCCTGGCTCCTTCCAGCTTTTACAAACATCATTTTGGCACTGAAGAGCAATTGTTTCATGATGTCCATGAGGAGACCAGCATCCACCTCAGGATTAGTGAGTCCTTGGGACAACTTGCAGCAGTGCTCTATCAGCTGGTGACCACACACTATGCTGTCACTGTGCAGGCTAAGGATGGCAATGCACAAGGAAGAGCTGGGAGCCTGACAATTCAAGGAAAGAGACACAAACATGGGTATTGAGATAGTTCTCCAGGGAACTGATTATATTGGACTCTTTCTCCAGACCTCACCTGTTCATAATAAAATTCACTGCGTACAATTTCATTCTCCTCTTCATTCAGGGAAAAAATCCATTCAAGCTCAGTCGCCTTGGGTATTCGCACCACTGTGGAATATTCATTATTAGAAGTTTCTGCAGCCAAAAAGAAAAACCAGGTAGAATCACTGTACAAGAAGCAACAAAGCTGGCTAAGGACACATAATGCAGAGTATTCCTATACTCTCGCAAAACAGTTATCTGTTAATCCTCTCATTGTGCCACTTCCTGCCAGTATCACACGTCCACCACACAGATTACAGAAACATCTCCATTCCTCAGCAGGCTGCCAAATTGTACCTAAACTTACTCTCACTGTTACCAACACCCTGTCACCAAAACCTGGCTCCAGTAACATGTCTTCAAATGACTATCCAACTCTTGCCCTACTGGACATCAAGAGCAGCAACCTCCCTTCTTTAGCCTTCCCTCAGGTAAGTTATTAAGTATTTCTGAGCAGGAGGGAAATGGAAATATGACAGCTGTGGGTCGCAGCTAAAAGGGAAACTGAAGAACCAGTTGTAAAAGAAAGTGTAAATTGACTTAACTGCCTGTATCTTCTTTTTAGAATTCAGGTTATTTGAACATGTAGTCCAGCAGCTTGAGGACAAAAGACTGTGAGAAGATGAGCTAACTCCTTACATTTTCATATTAACTAGAACTGCAGAAAATTGGGTATTTTATCAAATTATTCAAGAAATTTCATTTCTGTGAAAAGTCTTTTTTCTTTCCTCCAGATTAAGGAAATTTCTGTTTTGAAATTAGTAACCCAGAATAACTACAGATCAAATATTGTCTGTCATCTGAGTGCAGCTGAGAATGCACAAGCCCTCTGATGCTCAAGTTTGTGATTGCGGTTCCTGGCAGAAAAACAATGGCCAATCTCACAATGCTAAGAAATCTAAGAAATGGAGAATAATGCTAATTTGCTACTCTTTCCCCTGATCAACTTCCTTTTCTCCCTGGAAAAACCTTAAAAAAAAA
>VYZV01007083.1:42287-60191 GCA_013401275.1 Pandion haliaetus | reverse complement strand
ATTTTAGCCTGTGTGTTCCTCCGCTCCCTACAGCTCAAACACAAGACTGCTCTGTTCATATTGGCAGCTACAACCCCCTCATAATACAGGAACTGCAAAGATGGAGAAGGAGAAGAGAAGTTTTAAGCCATCTCTAACTTCCCTTTGGATCCTGAGACTAAGGATCTTAGACCTGGTATGGTGAGAATGCTCTAGTAAAATCTACAAGCTTTATATATTACATATATATTATGTATTATAAAATTACTTACATAATTATATATTGCTGTTAATCCCACAATGCAGGAATTTTACTTACCTTTGATCCCATATAGAGTGCCTGGATTTCATTACGGCGTGCTGTTGTCAGATTTGCATAGAAGTGAGCTGTGAGGTAATCAGCCAAAAAGTGAGAGGCTGCCAAGTTTGGATGCTGGTCAAGAGACTGTTCACTGATAGCAAGACAAATACCAGGGTCTTCAATTCTTTGTAAAAGCTACAAAACCAAACAAAATACAGTGAACCCCTACCACATTCCTGGAAAGCAGCCTTTATAACAGGCAGTCCATGACAGCTTATTGCCCTGCAATGGTCCAGCCAACAAATTAACTTGCACAAGTGCCTTACATGTATAAAAGAATGATTTAGATAACCCATTTATAGACTACTCATTGCCTATTTGCTCCATTTATTAATCCAAATATTTTTAAAATCAAAGTAAGCAAAAAATTAAGCAAGGAATGGGACAGAAGGTATAGCGATCAGAAGTCTCTACTTTGCTTCCAGAATATTTTCAAGGCTGCATAGTCTGAAAGAGCCTGCACTTTATTTTACACTGTTATTAGCAACAGCTCCATAATTATTAAAACCAGAAGAATTCACACTTCACTAATATGGGCACTGAAGCACAACTGACCCAATTCCTGTTATTAGTTTCACTACTGGTTCTTCTGCTTAAAGCAGCACAGAAATGTTTCATTATGATTTTTCAAATAAAAGGGGCCTTGTATTTCCATGTAAGTGACATTTATGCTATTAGGTCCAACAACTAGATTGCCAAGCTGGATTTTCACTTAAGCAGAACAGGGGAGAGCCAGGGTCCCGAATACACATATAAGCAAACAGCATCTCTTAAGGGAGGAACCAAAAAGGCCATGAAAACACACATGAAGAAGGCAAAGAANTACCCTCTCTGATACAGCTGTTTCTCCCAAAGTTCTGATCAACTTCCCAAGAAATTCTGTAGCTTAGACTACTCTCCCACATGCAAAAAGTAAATAATTACATTGACAAGAAGATGATACTCAATTTTGTCAGTCACAGCCTGCATTGAGAATACCTTCTCATCTCACAGTAAGCAAGTTGGCTTTTTAGAGAGACGCTTTTAAAGCCATCCAGATCTACAGTATTAGTACTTATATAATAATCAAGCCTGTATTTTGTCAAAAGCCATGCTATTAAAGTCTTCAAAATTCTAAGAGAAAAGAGCAGGTTGTAGTTCAGAGTAAGAGTCATAACTTAAACTTAAGCATTATTAACTACATGTAAATCTTGACATTAAACAGATCTGTATTTGTTTCTGTAGCACAGAATCCTTCCTCCCAAGGTAATCTCCATTGATCAGTGTTTTAAGGTGCTATTTCAACAAATTTACCTATTAGAAGTTTAAAGCATTTTAATTCAACAAAATTCACAGGATGATGCCTAACCTTTGCTTTCAGAATGATATTCATGATGGCCTGGGGGTCATCGGTGCAGGCTTTTTTCAGATCCTGCCAGCCATTCCACAATAGTTCGTTTTGCACATCCAAAATCTGAAAAAGTTAATATTAGGGTAGCACAGATTTAATTTAAAAGCTTTATCTACTACAATCATTAAGCCTAAGAAAACAGCTGAGCTGACCATGTCAAGAACTGCTTCATACAAAGAAAAAAGTCAAAAAGGAGACCCACATTTATCTCTAGCCCTTTTCTGGGATGATGTAATGCACTTGCACTCCAAAAAAAGACGACGCGATTGTCTTAGAGGTATGAGTCTACAAAGCACGTTTATAAGGGAAGGTTTTTAAAAGACTAGATGGCAATAATTATGGATTAAAAAGTACACGTATACTGCAGACATTGCTGGCACTAACAGAGAGACAACTGAGGTACCTGTCAGTTAGCAGAACCACCACCAGACAGACCTCAGCAGGGATTTACGACTCCTTTTTTTGATCTGTTTGGCTTTTCAGTCTGTGCTGAACTAACTCCAGGCTAGCTAGTCTGACTTGGGTATCTGCACTACCCTGAAGTTAGAAGAACTGACTGCAATACAAACACACATTTTGGACCACTAGTCTTCCACACCATGCCTAGGTACACCTGCACCTCTCAAGCTTATAAAATGATGAATCGCCATGGAAAGCTTCCAGAGGCTCTAGCATTTGTATAGAACAGAAAAACAAATACCTTGCAAAAAAGCAGCCTCACCAAATGTTTATGTCTAATCACGTTTGCAGACCTGAATGCTAATAGGAGAGTGGGAAGGTTATGACGGATGGAAGCAGAGTGTTAATTGGATACTACAGCACTGAAAACACATCAACTGTTTTGGATGGAAGACTTGAAAAGATATTATTATGAGCAAAGAAGAACCAAGGGCTAAAACTTTTTCAAAGGGCAAGCATATTTGCTCCCTGCTGCCTATTTTATCTCACTGGTTACTTGAAGGACTTTGTACCTTTTGATAAACCTGAAGTTCTTTCTTCCTGCTCTGCAGACTGGCTTTTAGTTCATCAGTTATGTCCAAATCAGAAATGCAATAAGCTAGGATTTCCAAACAGGCATCAAGGGGCCATTTGTCCAGACAGCGCAGGGCCAGCCTGCTTCTCAACGTTGCATTTTTTACTGGGAATAAGTACTGCCAACCATCCTTATCTGTGGAGGAAACAAACCACTAGTTTGAAACTCAGTTTCTGTAATTTGGAAAATAAAAAAAAAAATCCTTATCCTCACTGGATCACAACACCAAATGAAATAGTGCAATGCTGAAAAATCTATGCAAGACTCATCCCAAGCACCAGATTCTCGGGAAGTAACCAAAGTTACCACGGGATACTTACGATCTTTAGGCTCCAAAAGGCACCTCCTTTCACAGGATACATCATCCATGTATGACAATGACACTGCTATAAGACATTTTCCATTAACAGTACTATGATTAATGTCTCCTGATGTATTCAGCTCTTCACATAAAAATAGCACCACAGATGCATTCCAGTTCTCTTGTATTAAATTGGCCATGATTTGCACATTTGCAAAACAGAAACTACACCATCAGAGAAAGCAAATTTAGGATGAAGGAAAGGAAGGGATCTGTTTCCATCTTTGGATTTGCCCAAGGACCACTACTTTAGTTTCCACCTCCTGGTCCGTGCTGTATTCTTCATTTAAAAAAAAAAAAAAGAAAAAGATGAAGGGAAAAAAGCCTGACTTAATACTTCTTACCTTCAGCAGTTGCACAGCTCAGCACAGCATCCTTCACATTGACCAGCTCCTCCACATCCTGATTGTACAGATCCAAGACCTTCAGAGCTCTGTCCCAGTCCTTTGCAGCAAGAGCTTGTTCCAAGACTCCCATTAATACCTTAACAGCTGTGGGGGAATGCAATCCTAGGAGAACCAGAGATATGTATGTCTTGCCAGAGAAGACAGTAGCCAAACTGCTACCTTCCTCTTGCTGATTCTGAAGTGGCTCAAACATAGCGAGAAGAAACTGTTCCAATATTGGGAACTCCTTCAATAATGCCTCACATTCCCTCGAAATCTGTTCCAAACCTAAGGGCACCTCCCGTTTGCCCCGAAATTCCATCCAAGATAAACTCGATTTGGGAATTTTCTGTATATTAGATGCACTCAGACATGCCACTGTGGCCATTAGCTTCGACTGAGACTTTAGGAAGTCCAGGGAGGATGCAGTGAGTGTATGCTGGCTCAAGTCATTCAGAGAGGATGGGCCCTGAGTGGAGACATCCTCAGAGGTCACTGCAGAATTGCAAATAGGTATTTCAACATCTGGCAGGCAGTGGTAGGCACACTGGTGTGCTAAGTTACTGATGTTTGTCAGAAGAGACTTTGCCTGGCTGTTTTGCCTTGCACTGCACAAGGACAGTGGTTCACAGCAACAGTTAACAATAACTTGCTGCACATTCAAGTTCAACTCTTCTTTAGCCAAGAGAGAAGAAAGCCTGCAGGATTGAAAACAGAACCAGCTTACCCAGCACAAATAAAACGTACTTTATGATTATGTATTTTCATAAATCTTGCAAATGTTTTGTGAACACAAGCCCCCTAAAGTTCTTCACAGTTACATACACGGGAAGAGTACATAACCTATGTTTACTCAGTATGAAAAAAATATACATGTATACAGCACGACATCAATAACTCGGAGCTTATGCTGCCATTCCTTTAAAGAACTTACTCCTCAAACATTGACTTTTACCCAAATGCGACACAGTAGAACGGTTCACCATTACTGCTCATCTTTTTAAGAGCTACTTCATCAAATCAGACACTTTCCATGCCAGCCTAATTCAGTAACTTGTGATAGAAGGACTTTAGATTATCCAGTTTACCCACTGACCAGGGCAAGAGCCATGCCCAGCTGTATTCTTAAGAAGTCCTACTGTTCTATTTTATTTTATTATACTGCTAAGCTGCAAGTCCACCACTCTGAACTGTCACACATCCAGTCAAAAAAACCCACATAAAGGCACTCTCTCTTCACAACAGATAGTAATTGTTAAAAACATGGAGCCACAGTTTTCCCTGTCAAAAATCTTCAGGTTGGTAGAGAAGCCACTGACTAAGCTCCTCCCTACACACCAATCCTTGCAGCATTAAGTAATCGGCTGGTGGGACACAGCAGGCTGTACTACCTGTGCTAAGCAGCCAGAGAAGAATTTAATCCTGGCTGAGGTCTAAAGTCACCAACACCAAAATAACCTAGAGAAGTATATAATCTGAAAAGCACCAACCTGTCAGGATGAACCTGTCTCTCAAACACAAGCTGGGAGAGCAGCTGAGATGGACTCTGCTGTAACAGGATGAAAGGGTTCCCCACTTTCACTTCTGCAGATAGATCTTTAAAAAAAAAAAAAAAAGAAAAAAATCAAAACATTTATTATAATACAAACACATTAGCTGAATACACCAACCAAGTCTTATTTTAGGAACACAAATTTTAAGAGCCTGGAGTATGAAACCTCTTTGACTAAATTCAGAGGTCCACATTCACAGTGTGGTAAAATCCAGAGTAAATTGCAAGGCATTTGTGATTATGATATGCTTCTCAAACTTGGCACCACTGGCTCACATTTTACTGGACCTATTACTAAAACAGGTAGCATGGAGAGTCTTTGGCCTTCAAGCGAGATCTAGGTTCAAACAGTTTAGCAACTGTACTTCAAACTTTCACCAAAACATGTATTTGTGGTGAGAGAGAAAATGTGCAGTATTGGTTTCTGAGGAGTCTCTAGATGAATAGAGCACGGACTCACTAATCTACAAGTCAAAGTGAGCAAAGGCAGAGGGAACTCACAAATGTAAAGCTACTTTTACAAAAAGAGTGAAACCCTGGCCAGTATTGCTGAAAAGCCTTTGTATCCACTATGATTTATGTCAAGTAACACTGAACAGGTTCTTCTAAGTTTACCTTTTCCTTTTATCTTCCAGTACAATAAAGTTTCCCCAAAACTCACTCAGCCCTTAAATATTCTGCATTTTTTTGGCTTTGGCAGTTACTCAGCGAGGACTGAATCATGTCCATACAGAAGTTATGACTGACATGGTAGTGACCTGAGCTGAACCAGCATGTCTGAAAACAAATCTTTGCCCTTTTTTCTTATCCTCTTGGGAAGGTACTCTCCGATATCAGTACTGTGGTATTTTACATTAGCGCAGCTCAATTACTGTCAACTTTAAAAAACAGACCAGTGTTTTTTCTCCTAGCACAGTGAATTGTTCTGTTCTTCTGACAGCTTTATGTGCTGATGATGCATTTCTTTTCATGGACCACCATCATCTGCTGATTCTAAGAAAAAATTCTGCCCAGTTACCTCTGCATAGCCTTCTACATATTCTCTTCTTATTCCTGTGGAGCAACAGGGCACTGGTTGCCTCTAAGGGAGCTGAAAAGCGCACAGCATGCTGATCCACTGGACGCAAAAATCAGTCTCACCTTACAGGGTAGCGATCAGAATTTTTGGAGGTCAGGGGTGGTTTGTTTTGTCTAAATGAAGTGCAGAATCTGGGTCAGTAGTTAACATTTCTGTTCTTGTTTTCCTACTGCCATCAGCTATTTTTATCTTAGCTGCGGGTGGCCTAGGTGTTAAGAAGTAAAATTTGAAAAGCAGTGTGATAATACTTGACATCAAAAGATCCGACTATGCACAAGTTGTGCAAAAATGATTCCTTGCCAAACGTGCCTACAATTACTTTCCAGAATCAGGCCAGGCTACACAGTCTGTGTATCTTCACCGAGGGTCAGACTTTCCAGCAGAAACTCTTTACCTAGCTCTGCATTCAGGCTTCGTAACACAACAGCAGCCAGTGTAGTGATGTAGTCAAAGAAGGCTTTCACAAAGTTTGTCTGCATGTTGCTCTCTGGCATGGTTTGGTCAAGAGTTCTCAGCAGGAGCTGTGTTTGATTCCAAACCAGGTGCTTCTCCAACTCCGTAGGTTTGAGAGAGGCCTGCTCCACCAAGGTGCCAAGCAGGTTGCCTTTAGAGTCTGGTTTAATAGAACAGACATACATCCAAGTTTCAAGTAAGTATTAAATGCCAAAAAGGAAGGGGGAGGGGGCAAAACAAAAAAAGAAAAAAAAAAAGAAATTAATTATTTAGCCTAATCTCCTCTCTGCAATTACAGATCTCAGTCTGGGCATTCTAATTTTATTGAAAGCAAGACAAATTTTCACAGCAGAATAAATCAATGGCTCATCTAAATTAGTAACCATGCCTCTGACGAGTTAGAAATACATTAACGCAAGCCTAAAATGTATCTAGTTGTGTGTCGTTAAGACATAAGTTTATTTTAAAACACAGGCGTTGACCAGTCCTTGTGCTCCATAACATTTAGCCCTTAAAGCTCTCCTAAATTTTGCTTATTAAACATACAAATATCTTTAAATATTTCAAAAACACCTACATGCCATGTAGAAATTTGGTGAATGGAGAAAGAAAAAAACCGTAAGAAAACACCCCAGTGCTATATAATGAAGAGAGCTCTGAGAAAAGGCAACTGTGGAAGACTCCTTCAGAAAAGGATGAGATGTTTTACGATAGCCCTATGAAAACTGGAAGGTATTACTATGTTACAATAGTTTTGTAAGCTTATCTGCTTTTTGATAAAAAAAAAAAAAAAAAAAAAAAAAAGGCAACAGTAAGGATACACCTAATTATCTATAACCTGTCAAGTTAAAATACACTTAAAGAATTCTTTGTTAAGACTAAAGAAAAATAGGAGAAATAATAACCTTGACTGTACTCATTGATATTTTCCTTTCTTCTCTGGCAAATTCACAATTTTAGCTCTGAAAACAAAATGCTCAGAACATAAGAATTACAGATAGATTTTACACTTTGCATTTATGATTTTTAAAAAATATATATATTTATGCATACGTCAAAGAACATTACTACTAGATTTATAGTTGTCTACACAGGCCAAAACAAAAATTTACATCCATTTGTCAGTCTTCACGATCATAAAAAATAACTCACCCACAGAACGCTCAACACATGTCAGTGCTTTTAGGATTTGATCCAGATTTTGTGATAAAACAATTTCATTAGTAATACTTTCTTCCGTCAAGGCAGGGTAGCAAGCTTGCAGAAGGTCTACAATACTGCATCGAAAATGACTCCCTATTTTCTCATCTGAGACCTCTACAAAGAGGGAGAAAGAAACAGCAACTATAACAAAGACAGAAATATTTTTGCACAGAAAAAGGCCCACAGAACCAAAATTGTATTATAATACAACTAACTTGCCAAATTCAAAGTGTTCAGTTTATTCAGAATTGAGCTTGGGTCCACCCCACACACCCTTTTTTTGTTTTAAATACTAAGCTAAAAAAATTGAAAATTCAAATTTCCATTGCAACAGAAGGCAAGAATTTGATTTAAGCATGTTTCAGCAGAAAATCTTATCAGCAAAGCATACTACCTGGCTTAGATTGCCCTTGTGATGTGCAGGAGTAGTTGAGAATTTTACTTATTTGCTGGAGAACTGCTGGGAAACCCTTTACACCTTCAGAGTGCAGTAAAACAAAGTCAGGTCGGTGGCCTGGAACAGTCATTGTGCAAAGGGGGACAAAATAAAAGTTAGGAGTGGAAAAAGGAGAAACTAATATGAAAGTACAAAATGAGATTTAACTGAGACTCAGGTGTTAGCACAAACAACACAGCACAGAGTGGCATTTTCTACTCCCAGGCCCACACTGAGAAACACAAAAATCAAAAGCCTACCCCGAGTTTCAAGGCTGTTGTACAGTCGCCTTTCTGCTGTTTCCAAAAGCTGCTTGCATGTTTTCCAAAGATGGCACTGAGTACAAGCTAGATCAAATGCCGCCATTGCTGAAGGACTGAGGTCCTCAAGGACTTCCCACAGAGGATCAGTATGCTCCAGTTGGATGTTGCTGATCCAGAAGTTTTCTTGGAGAGTAGGGGCAAGACTTCCAGAAGTTGCAAGCAATTTATCAGTAACATCCGAGATGGAATAAAATACCATACCTACATGCATCAGCAAAACACAAAATCACTAATTAAACAGCATATTTATCTCAGATCCTGTCACAGATAATTATTCTCTAATCCTTTAGGAAAAATAATTCAATAGATGGCCTGCTTCACAGACCCATTAGTGTAGAATGGATAAAACTAAGTGGGCATCAACAGCAGATTTCAGCATTCTTAGAGTCCTTTTAAGTCAGAAGAACCACAACTTACTCTTCTGAACAAATGTTGCACTCATTATAACAGGATTCAAATTTCTGCCTCCTGTTTTCCACTCCCCCCTCACCTTTTGAGAAGGCCCTTACCAGCTGCTGCTGCATTCCCAATAGCTTGCAGTGTCGAACGGCCACTGCCAGATTTCCTGATGCCTCCCGAGCCATCTGATGCTTGATTCTCAATATTGTGCTCCACTCTTGCCATTTCTCGTACTGCCTCTTGGTAGCGCTCCATGAAAACCAATTCACCATAGCAAGGTGAAGTATCCAGGTTAAACATCAAAGCCACCTTTCAAAAATAACAGTAGATGTAATTACAGAGCATGTCAAAAGAAGTTTTCAAAGGTCAAAGAGCTTTGGGGGTTCTTAGAGGAGATGATGGAATAAAATAAAACAGATACTTTAACTGAAAAATGTCCCCACAGACACAGCAGGCTGAAATGGTGGTTTTTTTCTAGAGAGGTTTTAGTGCCTGAAAAACAGGACCTTAAAGACATTTTTCAACTATTTTTATAAACCTCAGCTATTATTTGCTGCAAGGCTAGAGTTGAATTAATTTTCGTAAACCACACCTTTCAGAAAGACTCTTCATGATTTCAATACACTATGTAATGAGAAATCTATCAAGTTGGGCCTCCAAAGTAAACTATTTTAAACAAATTCTTATTCAGCAAGAAATACCTTCTAGAAATTTAAACACACAGTAGATAAGCACAGCTGTGCAAGTTCCTATTATCAAACCAAGAGAATACAAACCAAGCTTGAATTCTTTATCATCAGCAATACTGAAATTCAAAGTAACAAAGCAAAACAAAATGCTTCTTTCGGCCCTGTAAGTAGGGAAAAGATGAAGTGTCATGCTTGGCATCAAACAGAACTAATGAGTTGAGCAGTAACCTGCTGCTAATGCAACACTTAAATGAAATTAACTGTTCCACTATCACTAAAAATCAGCCAGGTCACTGCTTTTTGCACAGGATCCAATCACTGATGCACCTGAAGATGTTTTTTCAGAGCATCAGCCCAAAAGCCACATAGAACAGCCACAGCTGTATGCACAGCTGTGAGGGAGCAAAGGACTACAGATGTGCAGACTGTCAATTTCAAGTCTTTCTGCCTGTTTTTAGTACCCTGAATTTAGCCTCCTTCAAATAAATGTCATCACCACTTTGGCTCCGCTTTGAGTAAGCAATACATTTTCATGTTCCTGCCGAGCTCACAAGTGGCAGAGCGTCATGGCTTTGAGTCACTGACTAAAGTAAGCAGTTCAGATGCTGCTTCCTCATGAGGCTTCACGAGCTCTTTGTGTTCTTCACTCAGCTGAAACACTAAGCTTGGCCAGCTCTCATCAAACATTTTCATGCTTTGAGAACCCAGGTTTAGCGAAAGCATTTCTATATAAAAAGAAAAAAAACAACCCAGCATCCATAGGATATTGGTTTGGGATATCTTTGTTCCTTTCACTTTCTTCTACTTCTGAAGCGACCCTTTCACTTGGAATGCAGATTCTTCAGCCCTATGCTTACTAATGCAGAAGAAGCAGGAATTTCATTAGCTATCACAACCACAAACATCAATACCAAATTAGATTTTTAATTGCACAAAGTACATGCAACTCATTTACCTGATGGGCTTCTACGAAGTTTCCTCTCAAAACACAAGAAACTAACAGTGATTCTGGTGGAGAAAGCATCATAGGAATGAGGGCATTTTGCTGGTGTGGTCTCACCCTGCTTTCCAAATCACTTGAGCCAGACACATTACTGGTACTTCCCTCTGCAAGAAAACAGAATTAGTCAGTATACTATTATGGAAAAAAACATTTCACCAGATAACAGCTAACTATCAGATAACAGTACTTGACATATTTAAACACAAAAAACCAGGAGCAGAGTCGCAAGGAATTTTTAGGGTAAAGAGGTCAACATAAAGATCTCGTTAAAAATTCTCGTAATATTTCACTATTTGGTCAGAACTTTCAGTTTGGATCTCATCCAAATGTAACACTGTTTAGAGCCTACATAACGTGGACACAATGCTAGGGCACTGGTTTAATATGGATAAAGGGAGAAGTCTCAAGTATTACACCTATTAAATCAATTTAGCATGCCTAAGCATGTTTTAGGTTACATGACTACCAGTCTATTCGCTTTTTTGATGGGTTTGCACATCACTACATTGCATACTGTTTCCTGCAAGCCAAAAATATCAAGAAAAGTCTAATTTTCTTATTCCAGAAGAGATATATAGTATTCTAATTAGAAAAAGTCAGCCAAAAATGGGAGCTCCGAGAAGTGAAAAGTTCGAATTCTGCCCTGCATAGAGCAGCAATTCACATTAACTAGTCAAGCAAATATTTCATCATGCACATTGACAAGACAAAGAAATACTGTTTTTGTGGCTTAATACCTGAGGTACTGGTGCTTAGCTCACTACTTGTGCTTTCTAATGACGGACTGGAAGTTCCCTCTTTCCCATCTAAAATGGAAACAAACCAAAACCAGCACATTAAATGCACTTTGTCTAGACAAAGTAATTAAAACTTACTGCAAATAACAGATCAGGCAACCGCACAAGATCTTCAAGAGTATCTCGCAAATGAGCCATCACTGGTGTCTATGATAAATGCAAAAACTGCTGATTTGAAGAAAATGCTAGGCAAGAGACTCTGTTGGGGTGGCTCATCAGTGACTCATGTCAGATAGTTTAAAGCTTCTTATTTTGGAACATCCCACTCCAAAACCAGACGTACCTTTTAAAGGCTAAATAGAAAAAGGGTGAGGAACCCAACTTTCTCCTAAGGCTGCCAATTTAAGCCACAAATTCCTGTAAACTCACATCCTATATACTATTGTGGTAGGAGTAAAAATATACCCAACAGTCACTGGATATAGTGGAGAAAGAGAAGAATTGGTACCGTAGTTGCAAAGTTCTCCCCTGCCCCAAATCAGACTATGGACGAAAGAAGCTATTTTCTTACCTGAATTTAAAATTAGTTACCTTTTAGTTGTGCAGGTAAGCTTTAGGAAAACAATCTCAATCCAAGTGGAATTGGACTAAGACACTCCAAACCAGTTAGAAAACTAGAGGAAATAAATCTAGTCCTCTACTCCTAGTCCATTAAATCTAACTGCATTCAGCTATAAGCTCAGCAAAATTACGCACATTTCAGAGATTTCTTCTCCAAGTGACCTTTTCAACCCACCTGTTTTGTACCTTTGAGATCTACTTCGTTTCTTAAAGCTGGAGCACCTGATTAAAGAGCAGTATCTCCTGGAAGCTGCAAGCTGATGTTCTGTGAAACATTTAAGCAAAAACATTACCAATAGCTGGACAGGTCATTAACAGTTACTTGTCTACCTCAAAGAATCTATCAGCACATGTACATAGGTAGAGCTATGATGACAATCTCCAAAGGAAACACAGTTGATCTCAGCTAAGAGCACTTCTGCAGTAAAGTTTAAACCAACACCTAGAAGTAATTTTGATGCAATTCAACTAATACTGTGGTTTTCACATCCACATCCAATATTGCTTATGTATATATGTATACTATACCTTCTCCACCCCTGATGAGTACTAAGGGTCTTTTCCAACCTAAATGATTCTCTGATTCTAACTATACAGAAAAATAGGTATAGTCCAAGTACATAAGCAGCTAGAAACAAGGTGAAAAGGGTAAGAATTAAAATAGTAAAAGAGAGAGTTTGATTTGTCATTAACATTTTGCTGAAACTACTGGGTTCTTCAATAATGCAAGGTAGTATGAACCCTGACGCAGTCAACAATTCTGAAAGTGAGCAAGTAATGGGGGTTCCAGCCCTTGAAACAGAAAGTCCAAGAGACAGACAGTGTCAAGAAAAGCCAGCCACCTTTCCATGAAAGATGTTCCCCAAATAGTTGTCATAATTTGTCAGAAGTCAGGACTCCGAAGTACAGAAGCCCACAGAAGTTGCTGCCTGTCCAATAGAAACACCGAGGGCTGCCTACTCAAACGTAAGTCCCATTGCATCCCCTCCTTTATAGGGGAAGACTTGAGAAATAGTTGAACACAAGTTTGGAAACTTGGAACATTTAAGGTCCATACTGCCCAGTCTTTCTTGGGACATGGACTTTGCATGGTCTGAGGTACACAATAAGCCATACTATGATACAAGCAGAAATCTGATAGTAGCAGGGCTAATAAGTTATAGGATATGGAGAAGGGTGGGAAACAGGTTCCTGAGTGTATTGTTTTAGCTACTCCTGAGGAGTGGTCTGCATCCCAGAATAATCCAAATTCCTCTGATACATGTCGCTAACTTGGTTCCAGACTAGGCTAAATCATCACTCTGTCCATGAACAAGATGAGTCTAATCTGGCTTGCATTGGATCAGCACACACCACCATGTCCCTTCATATCACTGCCCTGTCAACATAACTTGTGACCAAGCAGCAGGAGAAACACAAGAGAACTGAAGCAGTGTGTCCACAAAGGGGAGGGAAAAAAGAAAAAGAAACCCCAAACTTTCTGATTAGAACAGAGATCACCGCTATTGGATAATCGTGCAAGAGCCAGGTGATCTCCAAATAGGTCACTCTCCTATTATCTGCCAAAATGTGCTCCCTCAGTAAGATGCTCAGGGAATTTAGTCTTGAGACCACTGCCTGGAGAGCTGTAACAGAACAGTGTCGGTATATCAGAAAGTGCCAAATACAAAGCCCACCTGCATTTCTGTTACTCATCACCACCTTGTATCGCCAGTGAGCTTCAGAAAGGTATTTGGAAAACTGTAACACACGACTTCCAAAGGTGTCTCTGCTTGCAGAAAGATTCAAGCACTCGACAAGTTCCAGCTCTTCACGAAGCATGTTACTGGAGTCCCATGGGAGAGAACTCTGAATTTCTTCCAGATGGTTGAGAAGCAATGTGAGGAAGGCATCCATGGCCACCTCATCCACTAAAAATCCAGTAACACCGCTAGTGAAGTGTTTCAAATCCAGGTAGCTCAGCCTAGAGGTTTCACAGCTTTTGCCACCTAACTTTGAGTAATGAAGATCTTGGGTATCTGTGTGAACTGTCTCAGCAGCCAGCAGATGCCTCTCCGATTTCTTTTCAGCCTCTATTAGGTGCTGTGGACTTTCAGAGGTAGAAGACCGCCGACTAGCACTGCCTTCTACACTCACAGTAGTACTCTTTTTGTCAAGATCATCATCCTCTGCATAGTCTTCAGGTAGAAAAGTCTCAGTATGGAGGTCACTGTAGGAAACAAAAAGCAAGGAGAAGATGTTCTCCAAAACCTCCAGGCGCAGAGGAGCAGGAACACTCCTTAAGAACTGCTGACACTTCACAAGGTACTGATGAAATACTGAAGAGCAATCTGTACAATTAAAACAAAAATAAAGGACATTTACAAGATTTTTCAGAAGCTCCTTCCTCCAACCTTTGCCGTTTAAGAAAATTCTAAAAGAGGGAACTGTCCCAGTGGCTTCGAGCTGATCATTCCTCCACAAATCAAGTAAATATACGTCCAACATTTTACATTTAGAAAGGTAGTGTACCTCCTCCCTCTCAGTAATGCCAATTATCGCCTTGTGCAATGATGTGCAAACTCAGATTACACTCATTTTAGCCATTAAATCAGTTTTAGCTCTGGGAAATCATAAGCTCTTACAAAAGCACTCCTGCCATTACCATCCTGTATCTACTATCACCTTCTTTTTGCACTACATTTTTGATACAATTACCTTAAATGTTTTAGAACTAGACAGGTAGGTTACTTGTATCTATTATTACTAAAGGTAACAACACTTCAAAGAAATGCCATTATACTTGTTTGCAAAGCATTCATAGCCCACTGAATAAAAACATCATCTGTACACAGGGTGCAAGATTATCCCAATACTAAGTGATAAGTCAGAGCCCAGCAAATGGAGAAGCACAGGCTACTGAACCTGAGAAAGGAGGCCAATCACCTGCTGGTTCTCCAAAAGTTGCGTCTTCAGGGATACCACCAAGAAGGCTGCGTACGCAATCTTTGCACTTGGAATGCTTGTGTGAATTCACACAGAGAGCATAGATAGCATACTTCATGGCGCAAAATGCTCGAAACAGTGCCAGATTGCGTTGCTGACTCAGGGTGTTAGGGAGTGTTGCCGCTGTGGAGGGAAATAAGGGTGTTGAGGGGGTAGGATGGAGACGAGAAAACAAGTTAATTTTCTCCTGCAGTTCCCACACAGCAATATTTAACCAGTCTTTCTTCCCCAGCGTGACATCTTTCCCAGCTTTGCTCCATCTCACTGTTACTTCACAACAGATAAAAAAAAAAACCAAACCAAAACAAACCCACAACAGGTAGGCACAGACAAAGGATCCCCTTCTGAAAAGGAAATTTTCTGTGAATTTGTGTTACAGGACCTGGCTACAGCACAGAATGATCAAAATCTGGTCATGACTAGTCTCATTAGAGGTACGTGGTTAAGCTACATACACTGCTGCATTTACAACACAGGGACAGACCCTGTCTCATTCCAGCATCTTAGAATTGTGTGTTCTATCACACAGTAGATAAGTAGGGAAATAGTGTAGACTGGGAATGACTGTAGTGAGAAGACTACCACGACCTCTACAGATTTGTACTAATAAATAGATATCACAGCTGATTCCATCCACAATGGCCGGCCGTATAGATCATATACAATTTGCAGTTGATTAAAGGAAAAGTACAGTCCCAGTTTCCTTCACACATTTATGATAAAGGCAACTTCGAGAAGTACTACACCCACTCCTCCCTTTTGCTTTTTTTTGAGGAAAGAAGGTGTCGCATGCCAGAGACATGGTCCCTTCTTAGTACAACAGAACATCAGAGCTGTAAATTATGTAAAAGTTGCATCATCATTCCCTTCACCCAGCAACACAATATAAAGTCATATATCCTGTTATGCTGGGTTTAGATGAATTATCCAACTACTGTACAAAGGTTTAAAAAAAAACCAAAACAACAACAAAAAAGAAAACACCAGACAGTGTTACATTGGTGCTTGAATCCACTATCCTACATTCTCATACAAGGGGTAGATTGTCCCTCTGCCTTCTGGCACACAGGAGAAGCATTAGTCAATTTTTTTTTTTTAATTTTTTTTTTTTTAACAAAGCACTGGTTTGATGTACTGATGTCCCCATCCAAACTCTGGGACTGAACAGCACTACCTAGAAAGTGTTTCAGTACTGTCCTCCACAAGGCTTGAGCATGTTTTCAAAGAAAAGCACGTGAACTCTTCTGAAAACTACAGAGCAGCCAAGGCAAAAGCCCTGAGAGCACAAACAGTTTGAAACCAATTATTCCCTATCACTGCAATTCTGAACAGTGACAATGGTAGAAACTATAATGTAGACAGCAGACAGAACTCAGGAAACATCCAAGTATGAATCCTTTGCAGAACCCACATGGCCACAGAAATACTATAATTCACCAGCAGCTCTACACTAATACATAGCACCCAAAAAGCTCTCAATACCACTGTCTTAAGAGGACTTCATGTAGGTGAAGCCAGAGATCTGATAAATACAGTCCTCTGAAAAAGATAAATAGCTAGCTGGAGATACTACAAGATACACACTGGTAATCAAATGCAAGTTTAATACACTTTTGCCTCCCATGTGGAAAGACTTGGATGCAGTGAGTCTGTGTCAGTATCTGAGTCTAAACCAACCCTTTTCCTTGTACTAATACTGAACAACTACTCTTTAACTATAAGCACTTGTTTTTCCTATGGCAGAAATATTAACACCTTATTCTTGAATTTTGTAACTCATGAGGAAATTTCTGCCCACCATTTCTTTTGTTAGTGTGACTGATCAAAGCTAGCATTATGCACTGATCTGAAGGGTGCCTGAACACAACTGTCTACCAGTACCTCTATTTCAGTTTCACTACTGCAGCTGACAGATTTGTGTCAAGGAAGGGGAAGTATGAGGGGTGAGGGAGAAAAGGCCTGTTAACACTACCAACTCAGACAAATCAAAACTTCATGACTCCTCTCCCCGCTTTATTTTAAAGGAGATTCTATTAAACTGTGTTTATAGAATTATCTGAATTCTACAATAATCACTGGGCTGAAAAGAGAGAGAGGACTTGTGTTCCATTAACTAGTTCCGTAAATTAAGGTGATCTGAAAGAAGAAGAGAAACCACAGCTAGAGTTCTTTTGCTACAGTCACACAGCTCCCAGAAGGTACCATGGGACTGCCTCTTCCTGTTTTTGAAAGGTCTTGACAGAATTTAAGCAGAACAGAATTAAAATGTAAGAACTCATTGAAAAAGACCCAACATCAGCAACAAGAAAACAATTAATTTCAGAAAGCAGGACACTGAAACTGGAGATCTATACAGAGTCTCAATCATTACATCTTTTAAGACTATTCAAGACAACCACCACGATAATTTTAACAACAAAACCTCTAAAAATAGGACTGGAAACTAACATCATAACAATATTGTACTGGAAGGAAAGAAAACTGCTTCCCACTAGGCAACCTGCAAAATCCATGTGAGATCCATCACTGAGAGGTCTCCATGAAACTCAGGTTGAAATTACACATGTACAAATTCCCATCCACAGAAGCAATAAGGCAAAAAATTGCAGCTTCTTAGGTTCTAATACACGCAGGAAGACTGAGCTTCTGTATCATTAAGAGGCCCTGGCAAAAAACAACTTTAAATAGCAGCAGCTGAACTTGGACATAGGCCACAATTAAGAAAGCGTACAAGGAGAGTCTCTTCTGAGCAAACTAATGTGTTTAGGAATCTCAGGTATTTTAGGCACCAAATTGGAATATGGGAAAGTAACAGAAGCAAAGCAAGAGGGATGTAAACACAGCCTGTAGGTAAGCCTTACTGGGATTTTTAAATATTAAAGTAGGTCTGGTAAGACTTAATATTAGAAAAAAAA
>VYZV01007083.1:32046-42273 GCA_013401275.1 Pandion haliaetus | reverse complement strand
AAAAACAAAAAACAGTTTTTATCTTTCAAAAATGTAGATGTTATAGTATGAGACATTGTCCATTTCATCTGGCTTTGCCTTTTGATTTTAGATTTAAGTGCAGATTGCTGAAATCCAAAACATACACTTTTCAAGCTAAGGGTATTATACAGTATTTAAGTTACAACGAGTAGCATATATTATGAGCATGTGCAAAGTCTTGTTGCCATTTTGAAAACATTCTTTCAGAGATCTGTCCTTATGAGATCAAAGAGATCTCACAACTCCTTCTTGGGAGAGAATTTACTCCCCAGAAGGATTCTAAAATAATTTTCACATGCTCTCTAGTTTTCTTCTGCGAAACAGCTGATAAGTGCTATCTTCCTTATTTACAGCAGTAGGTCAAAAGAACAGATTGTTCCTGGCAGAAATACTGAGCAGCACATACTTGACGGATAGGGATTTTTCTGTGTTCTCACAACCCTGCGCATTTACCTTGCTTCTGTTGGTCTCTAGCAGGAACTTTTTGAAGAAGCTCAATAACATCATCTTCATTCAGTGCCAGAAGATCAGTGAGATGATGAAGAGAGTACACTGCAGTGTGGCAATCTACACTGTGCAAGTGTTGCAAAAGAACCTTCCTTGGGATAGTAATACTGCAAGAGAGAACAAAGGAGGTGGCACAAATAGATTTAGGGGTCTCAGACATGTTTAAAGACATATCTCCCGCTCTAATTCTAATTCAACCAAACTACTAGAGTTAAAAAGAAAAACAAATAGCATAACTAATGGCCATGAAGCAATTTCGAGAGCTTGTGATATACAGTCACTAAGAGATGATTAGCCAAGAACACAATTTCTATTTGCATACATAAATTGACTAAAGGGCAGATTTGGCAAGACAGTTTGGAAGAAGCCCTTCTGACCATTTTACCTGTTTTGCTGTATACACCATTCAAGCACTTCCACCTGAGCCCACAGCCCATCACAGAAATCTTTCAGTACTGAATCGTTGCAAAGATCCTAAACGGAAAGATAAATAAAAGAATCCCTTTACAACAAATCCTCTAGTCAGACAGCAGAACCAAGCCTGTGTCACATATGGGACATTCATAAGACTTCTTTATCCAGATGGCAACTTTCAAGTACAGAAAGTTACCAGTTTTATTACAAAGCCACCAAGGAAGGGCTATACTGAAAGGGCATCAAAATCAGCCAGCCTCCACTCGACACACCATGGAAAGGTGGCTACATGCCTTTTCAAGGTTAGCTTTCGAAATGCAAATTAATGCTTCTTAATAACGATCTAAGACACTAACCTCTAGAGCTAATCATGTACTAGAACAGATGATATACTGGGTAGCAGACAGTTATTCTCCTTTTCCATCAGATCTAAGACTTTCACTCTGCAGAGACTACTGAATAGACCTTCAGTCTATTACCAATAGATGGTAACTGCCTTAAGGCAATACCAGCCTCGATCTGTCCCAATGATCCAGCAGTGCAAGGCTCCCCATCTCCCCACCTCTGTCGTCTAAGCCACTTGTCTCCAAGCAGACATCATCTGAACTGCAACTACACCCTCTTCTTCAAAGATGAAGACTCCCCCCAAACAAGGTGGATCTTTGAGTCACAGCTTATCATTTCATTTGGAGAACAGGTATGGGAAATTTCCAGGCTATCCTGTTACTGAACTCAGGTTAGTTGTGACCAGAATTAGTCACTGTCCAGGGATGACTCACTGGACAAAATGACACCAACCAATCATCCACCAGCTTCTAAAAAAACTAATGAACAACCATTGCTGTCTTTGTTATGTTAACAGCCAAGGCTGAAGAGCTTATGCCAGAGAAACTTTCAGAATCTCCTGTGCAATCATACTCCCTTCACAGCTCAGAAGGAGGAAGGCAAGTGTTCAATAATGTTACCTACACACAACTGTAACATCTTAGCTTTCTAAACTCCATTTTGAGAAAGATTAATATTCTCACTGGAAACTCCCTGGGTTTGTTTATTTCTATTTTTGCAAACAAATTGCATTATCTGGACTCAGACTGGGATGCTGCCACTTTCTTTCTGCTGATTTACCTGAGTTTTGTGAAGAGTCCATAACAATGCTTTTGCTGATTCCAAGCTTTGACAATGAGTCCATCCTAACAATACCAAGAGGCGGCTAAGGGGGTTGAATTCTCTCCTCAATAAGCTGTTCAGGCCTAAGTAGTCTTCTCTTTTCAGTAAAGTTAATGCAGTCACCTACAAAACAAAAGGAAGAAGTGTTTGTCTTTCCAAAATGCTATTTATCTTTCCAAAATGCAGAGACCCATAAAGCCTGGCAGGTTATGTAAGCAAGTAGCCATTTCAGTATTAGCTTCACTAAAATGATGAAGTTCTGCATCTGGAACTTCCCTAAACTTCTGTTTTCCAAGCCATCAGGTTACTCTTCAGTAAAGCTGTCATGAGGAAAAAACATCATTTCAAATGCTTACTACAGAGCCAAGTCACACTCCCTCACTACATTATCTTCACATTCTTTCTATTGATTATGTCTCTGTCAAGGGCATTACGTAAGAAACTTGAATGAGCACATTATTTAGAAGTGGAAATATGTTCAATCTTAAAAAAACTGCACTTTAACAATGACCACCTACCTGTATACTATTTCTTCTATGTAAATAAATTCAAATAATTTAATTCATAGCAGAGTACTCTTCACCAGGTCTTCAAGCTCTTTAAAATATAAATTTTACCACGCAAACTAGTCTCACTGCCCCAAGTCTATCAGCGTCAGAGAAGCAAAACAAGGAGTTCAAGGTCATGGTGTAAATCAAGTGGCATATCCAAGAAAATTACAATCAGGACATACGACTTCTTGAAGATCAAATCTTGTATGCATGCAGATGAGCTTTTCCAGAAGTCTCACTGAATATTTTGAGTTCATCACACAGTGGAAATTAGGGGAGTTACCACCAGTTACCTCCTTATATCTGTAAGTCATGACCTGTAGTAAACACTATTTGAATACAAAATGCTTCTGTGCACCACCAAGACATGTTCAGTACAGGGACTGACTTAAGCCATGACTGGCTTTCCCTCTTAATGATTTTATGGTGTTATGGGTTTGTGTGGTGCGGTTTTCCTTGCTGGCAGGGGAGGGGGGCTGCAGGGGCGGCCCCTTTAAGAAGTTGCTTGGAAGAATTCGCCGCCCCAAAATGTCGGACGCGCGCACCAAAATGTCGGACCCACCTCTAGGTGGGGAGTGACGGTGGTAACGCCTCTGGGAAAAACATATTTAAGAAGGGGAACAGGTAGTGTGGGGGTTAGGAAACCTGAGAGGAACATGGCTGCTGACACTGGAGTCATGGAAGTGGAGGGGGAGGAGGAGGCGCCTGAGGAGGCTGATGGCCCTGCAGCCCGTGGTGAGAAGGCAGGCTGTCCCCCTGCAGCCCAGGGGGGTGAACGGTGGAGTGGAGGCTCCCCAAGATGGCCGTAACCCCATGGTAAAAACCTCGCTGAAGCAGTGTGTGACTGGAGAGCAGCCCGCGGAAAGGACCCGCGCCAGGGAAGTTTGTGAGGAACTGCAGCCTGCGGAAAGGAACCACGTTGGAGAAGTTGGTGAAGGACTGTCTCCCGTGGGAGGGACCCCACGGTGGAGCAGGGAACGAGTGAGGAATCTTCCCCCTGAGGAAGGAAGTGGCAACGACGATGTGTGGCGAGCTGACTCAACCCCCATGCCCTGTTCCCCTGCGCTGCCGGGGGGAGGAGGTAGAAAGCACCGGGAATGGAGCTGAGCCGGGAAGGCGGGAGGGGTGGGGGGAGGTTGTTCTGATGTTTAGTTTCCCTTCCTAATACCCTTGTGTTTAGTTTTTCTTTTGATTGGTAGTAAATGAAATGGATTTTGTTTCTTCCCCAAGTTGAGCCTGTCTTTTGCCCGTGACCATAAGTGGGGAGTGATCCCTCCCAGTCCTTGTCTCGACCCACGAGCCTGCCTTTGGATTTTCTCCTCATCCCAACATGGCCAGGGCAGGGGGTGGGGGGTGAGCGAGCGGCTTCGTGGTGCTTTGTTACCGACTGAGCTGACCTGAAACCACGACATATGGCCATACCAGAATCTGTTCCAGAAAGTGTTTGCTGCTGCTCAAGCAGTAGAAATAGGCTGTCTTCCAAGAAGGAGACTCTTTGGGATCCAAGAACAAGCTCATCACAGTTCGCTCTGTATCCAGCTGCTCAGATGAACCTAAAAAACACCACAACAAGATTACCTTACAGTACAGAGGGGTACCTTTGAAAGAAGCATAATTACTCTTAATTTAAACTGAGAAACAATGTTTCCTCAAATACTAACCACCTGTTACATGGTAACAGTTAAGACTTGCAGATAGTGTTAACTGGATAACAAGAAAGCCAAGCAGAGAAATTTGACAGAAAATAAAAAGGTCAGACAGGAAACCAGGAAACTGTCTGGACAGTTGTTGATATAGCAAGAGCCTGTTCAGCATACAGGTTGTTTGCATGAGTTCAGATCATACTGCCTTTCTTTCTCTAGTCATACACATCTTATCTGTATGTTGCATGAATTCTTGCTTGTGCTCTGACACGCTATGCTGCTTTTTGCAGAGCCTTAGCAATGACTTGTCCAGCAAAGGAACTTCTCAGACCTGTGCAAAGCAAGGATTAAACTACTCCCAGTAAGAGTGAAGGTATCCCTATCTCCATTTCTCTTCCCCAATGAAGAAGCACTAACTGTAGTTATTATCAGAAATGCCAGTCTGCCACTGCACTAGCCTGAACTTCCCTTCAGCAATCCCTACGAGTGAAGGGAGGAGAGAGGGCACAAACCTCACTGACTCAATACCTCAGTGTACACAGGCAGGCAAAAGAGGGTAGGCATTCTAGCTTTTCCCTCCTCGCACACTCACCTGCCACCTTCCTCATAAGAGCATGGGCACCACTTGCCATTCAGCTCCAACTGAGATCCTCAACTAAACGTACCAGTCGGGGAGCTAGACAGAAGCTGTGAAGTTATAGCTGGTACAAAAACAACAGTTGGGCTCTGGCAAGCAAGCAGGTAATCAAACTGCATCTTCTTTCCAGCTGGGATATTGGCCCACTCCACATGTCCTTCCATTTCTAGAAGTTTTCTTTTCCAATATTAAGGGGTTTGAATGTTTTGGGATTACTGAGGTAGTTGAATTGTTATTGGCCTGAAATGGAACATCCTCCAACACAGATGATCCCAAGCTGGAAATGAACTAGTAAAAACTTTATATACATATGGAGAGTCAATTTTCTAGTTACAAGCAAGATCTTCAGCAGGAGTAATGCCGAGCAGATTAAAATAGAGCACAACAAAGGGTGGTAAAGGAAGTGCTCACAAAATAAGGCAGCATAGACTGCAGAAATGTAGGGAGAGCTCTGGGGTTCTTATGCAATTCCTTGCTTTAAGTCATTTTATCATCATCTTTTACAAGACTCCATGGCTTATTAAGACACCTTAGCAAGAACACTGCCCAACTTCTTGACAACTTGCCTGTTTAATGCCTCGATGGCTTTGTTAAACAAGAAATGAAAACAAAGCAGAAAGTGAAACAAACCTTTCCGTATTGACTTTGACACCAGAAATTTCTCTCTCGTTCTTTCTAGGAGAACACTGCTATACAGACTTAACAGGCCATGGCTCTGTTTCCTCAGCATACAGCTTAGTAGCTTCTCCTCCCTCAGTGGGCTTCCCTCAGCCCAGCATACATCCAAGAGCTCCCTGAACAGGTGCCATACTTCATCTGCTTGATGCTCCACCTCAAAAGTCACTATACTAAGAGCAGCATAAATTGTATCTACTAGTTCTCTTTGATCTAGTTCTGCTGAAATCTCAGAACTGCACTGAAGCCTCTGTAGAGATTTCAAGGAGTCATGAAGAAATTCAACGAAGATGTTTTGTAGAGAGCAATATTGCTGCAGCGAAGAGCTGTGTGTGCCTTGTCCCTCCTGGAAGAACTCCAGCAGGGCTTTTGCCCTCTGGGGAGCCCGCAGCAAAAGCTTCCTGAGAGCTGAAACAACATCCAAACTGAATCTGTGAGAACAGCCATCTCTTTTTTTCCTGTCTGTGATATGCTTGTTCTGGGTGCACTGAAATGCTTCAAACAGCTCCTGGTAAGGAAATAATAAAAGAGTAAGCCTTTCAGACTCCATTAAAAATATGAAATAAATTATTTAAAAAATAGGAGAAACTTGAAAGCAAGAAGATAAATCAATTTGGAAACATCATGTTGCCTACAAAATCCATCAATAATGGTCCACCTTGTCCAATATCCTTCCCAGAAGAGTGGATATGCCTGAATACATAACAAAATACAAAGAATCCTATAATACACAACTACACTATATGGGCCATGTATTCATAAGCAAGTTACCTTAGTTCACAGGCAGTTCCTAGGGAATGGCTGAAGCACTACCGTATTCTATCTCTTAGCAATACATTCATGTGACTGTATCTTCATAAGTCAGTAAGAGCATTATGATTAGTGTTCAGTCTTTTTTTTTTTAATCCTACTTTTCCAGATTCATACCATCTACCTACCAACTGCATCATCCTCATCAACACTAATTATACAGACTTGGTTAAAACTGGCGAACAGATTCAGAAGCCATCTCACAGACTTCTTTCTTAAGCAACAATAATTCTTCTTGCTAACAGAAGCAAACCTGCAATTTCAGAACTAGGAAAGGGAAAACAAACAAAAACTCCCTATTAGCCCTCCCAGTAAGGGGTGAGAAGATGAGGGACAACCCAGTTCAATAGCAATTAAGCAGCACTTGTGGCACTTCTGGAACTATGCGAGTGCTGTCCTTGGCTGGAAGAGACAACTCAGGGAATATGCAGAGCAGATATGGTTGGTGTGCGCAAAAATGAGAATATTAGCAGTAGAAGACAAGTCCACAACATAGTTTTCTTTATTTGCTGGTTCAAAACATAATTCCACCTACTAGCATGCCTGACAGTAATTGTGACAAAGATATGAGGTTGCCAAGTCTCCTATTTCTGTGCAACACTGCAGACAATGGTGGAATCTTTCATGACCTTGGAGGTTAGATGGTAATGTACACAGACTTCATTAGTCACTAAAAGAATTCAAGCAGATTTATTTTCATCAACAGTCAAGTTTACCTTGTTTGCTTTCATCCTGTAATAGCTAATTCTGTCTCCTTAGAGAAATATTGAACACCTTTTCCTTATTCATATCCCAAAACCTGATACAGTTGGACATTCTACATAACTAACAAGAAGTAGGGCATACTAAGTAGCTCACCTTTAGGACTTCCTCAGAGACATCTTTCTGTAGTTCTTCCAAGAACAATAAAAATTCAGTTTCTCTTTGAAGAACAACTGGAACGGTTTTCTGAAACAATATAAGAGAATGGGAAAGAAGTTAACCAATAAAACTTTTATTTATTTACACTACCATATAAACCTAATCTTAGCTATCTCATTAACATTTTGAGGCACACTGAAATATCTCTCTGAAGATACCTAATTCTCAATTAAATGTTATTCTACAATTAAGTTCTCCTCCCACACCAGTGGATTCCATTTATCTATACATTTGGAAACAAAGACAAGCGTCACACTTTCAGAACTTACAATCCAATCAGAGACATCCTTCATCAGAAGGTAAAGAAAAAATGCAAGCCTAAGAAGTGACAAGGACAAATCAATTTAAAAAAAAGTATGATCACACATCCCAGTGTACCAATTAAAAAAAAAAAAGGAAAAAAGACTAGTTTGTCCTTTACTCATTAAACACACTGTCTGAAAACAGCAATACAGCAAGCACAACCCTCACCATCTAAAGCTTATAAAGAATTGTTTGATGCCTGAGCTATTTAATCTTTAATGTAAGAAAGGTGCTACACAAACACAGAAGTTAATACACTTATGCCTTCCATTTACAGAAATGCTCAATGCTAAAAAGCCAACTTCTATAACCTAAAAAAACCAAAAAACCCCTTCCATTTTTCTCCCCAGCATGAAGATTAACAGTTGTTTCTTGACATGCAAAAGCAATGTACCTCTCCAGCTACCTTGAGAACTTAATTCCATGAAATTTGGGAAAGCCTATAATTTAAATAAGCAACTAGGCAGACATCTTGCACTTGGAAGTCAGAGCTGTAAGTCGCACTTGGAAGTCAGCTAGATGTTTCTGTACCTGACTCCTGGCAAGCCATTTTTCCAGCACAAGAAGCCAAAGCCAAGCAGTTCTCCATGGGCTGCAATTCTGTCCCCATCTACAAAAGCAATAAGCACATACGCTGGATTATACAATGTCATTCCCATCTCTTAAGATTCAGGGAAACACTGTCAGAGGTCATTTAGATTTTTATATTTCTTTGTGTAAGATAAAAACAAAGACAACTAAATAGCTGAAGATGAGTCAGACAGGAAGAGAATGCAGAGAAACCAGAATATTAGTACTACTTACACATTAACTCAATTTCTGCTGTGCAAATAACTGCTTTTAGATCTGCCAAATACCAACACTACTGCCACAGGTCTTTGCTTCAAAACAATGAAATTTAATTCTGGTCTAAAGTTCAGTCTGTATAGCCCTCTGAGCACTTCAGCAGATTTCTTTGAAATCTGACCACTTGCCAAACACTGCTATTTCCTGTTCTATCTAGTTCTACCTGAAAAAAATGAAACTAAGTTTTAGGTCACAGCAGCACAAGTGCAGCTCTACATCCAAACTAAAAGTATAGTAATGTATTAATTAAACAAAGAATACTTCTAATTTCAATCAGCTTTTCAAATGCTGCAGTACTTACACACATATTCCAAAACCTAAACAGTTAGGGAACATATTCAATACTGTCAAAGGGACTAGGAAAAGGAAAAAGCACAAGATAGTTTATTGGCCTTTAAAAATCTCAGCACTGCTAACTAAAGCCTTTAGATGTGATAGCCCAACTATCAAAGATAAAAAGATCAAAAAGGGTTGTGTCTCATATGGCCGTCAGCAATATTCATCTAACCACGTGCACACCTCCTCCAGACTCCTTTAACTGTTGTCAGTATAAACTGTTTCTTAGAACCTTTACCAAAATGTTACACAAATTTTAATGTGAAGAAGTATGATCATCTGCTTGGAGAGGGGGAACACCAGTGTCCCCTGAAGTGCTAGAAAGCCACCCTTCATATGCACCTACCTGAAAAGCAGAGATCAAAACTAACTAGGATTGAGTAAAAGCAATGCCATTTCAAAATCCAGTGCAAGGGAAATAAGAAATCAATAGCATAATTCAAATTTTTTAGAGTTTAAATTTTTAGAAATTGGCAGGTCTTTCAAGAGCAGGAAACAAGAAAACATTTTAAATAACTACAGTGCTGATCTTGGCGGTTCTATTTCTAAATGAGCCAAAGGTCCATGTCAAAGGAATGTCATTTCAGGAGATGTACCTTCTCCTTCTCCTTCAGCAAGATCTAACAAAATCAGTTCTGAAATTCTTCCGAACAGTTTTAAGCTTGTATCAATCACCATATCAACTGCATAAATGAACACTGCTCGTTATCCCAGTGGACTGGGCAGCTTGCTAAGTGCTCGGGCAGTGATAAGATGTCAACGTTCAGGTAACAGCACATCTAGACACATCCAAGACACCTCAGCACAGAAGCAAGTGTTATTTCCCAGATTCTACCCGTGTCCCACAGTCACCACTAAATTAATTGCTCCTCCTCATTTCACACTCAAGCCTACTGAACCAAACCAGTACCTTACTTACCTTACCCCCACAGGACAAGCTACCAGAGCCTGAAGAATTGCTTCCACCTTCTCAGGGCCATCCCCGTGCCACTGGCTGAGCTGGGGCACACAGGCCTGCGCAAGCTCCCAGTCTCCACGCTGTACGCACTCGCAGAAAAACCCAAAGAGCCGCTCCAGAGAGACCGCTTCTTCGTTTCCAAAAGAATGCATTTTCCCGGGACGAGCAGGTGACCTGGGGCAAGGTGACGCACGCGAAGGAGCATGCCGTGAGGGCGCGCTGGGGCACCCCCCCCCGACTTCTTCGCACCGACAGCACGACCGGGGCAGGGACAGGCGGAGAGCCAAGGCCAGACCTCAGGGGGCTTCTTCCCACAGGGCCGGGGGAGTAAGGCGCCCACAAGCACCGCGGGCTGGCAACGCCGCTGCCGCTCGGCCGTGACCGCCCCGCCGCGGGTGCGCCGCCCGGGGGAGCCCAGCCCAGCGGCCGGCGGGATGC
>VYZV01007083.1:9634-23374 GCA_013401275.1 Pandion haliaetus | reverse complement strand
TGGAGCAGGGGACGAGTGAGGAATCTTCCCCCGGAGGAAAGGAGCGGCAACGACGATGTGTGGCGAGCTGACTCAACCCCCATCCCCTGTTCCCCTGCGCCGCCGGGGGGAGGAGGTAGAAAGCACCGGGAATGGAGCTGAGCTGGGATGGCAGGGGGGTCTGTGTGTGTGTGTGTGGAAAGGGGTTCTGAGGTTTGCTTTTCCTTCTTAATATCCTTGTTTTGACTTGATTTGTAATAAATGAAATGGATTTTGTTTCTTCCCCAAGTTGAGTCTGTCTTTTGCCCGTGACCATAAGTGGGGAGTGATCCCTCCCAGTCCTTGTCTCGACCCACGAGCCTGCCTTTGGATTTTCTCCTCATCCCAACGTGGCCAGGGCAGGGGGTGGGGGGTGAGCGAGCAGCTGTGTGGTGCTTTGTTACCGGCTGGGCTGGAACCGAAACCACTACAGCAGCCCAGCAGTATGGGTTTTTTTTAATGATATGGCCCTTCCCTTGCTTGCAAGGGGAGAGGAAAGGCCAGCCCACTTGTGCACACAGTCAGCCATGCACACAAACCCACACCCAAAGACTGTATTGCTATGGCATAAATATGTATGTATGAAAGTTGAGAGGCTCGTGCTTACCTGCTGGGACTCCATTGTCCTCCAGAGCTGAGACAAGACAGCCACGAAGAGAAAATCCACCTACTGGCCTGTTTTCTTCCTGCAAAGAAAAAGGTAATGAGGCTTATCTGGAAAATATCATCATTAGAATAATTTCCCAGAGCACATCAATTATTTTTATGAAGGTGGAGATGTAATACCAGTCTTTCCAGATAGAAAACATCCATGTCACAAGAGAAGTCAACTAGGACAAGTAATTAAATGCATTACTGTGTTGTTTCAGTCTCAGATGTTTCTCTGATGTAGCTGGGAACAGTGGAGATCAATTAAAAGCACAAGGGTAGGCTAACAATCACATTTCAAACTTACGTATAGTCTTATCAATAACAACCCATATTAAAAAAAAGGATATTTCTGCACGTTTTTAGCTTGCTGCTTTTCACTGAGACTGTATGGGAAAAATTTTACTCTTTCCACTAGTAGGCTGGCTCTCTTGTCTGATCTACAGGTTCTGCACTTTGAGTTTATAGCATTGCAAGGGCGAGTTGCAGTGCAAAAAAACCCACAAAGAAACAGGCAACAAAAAATGAACCAGCTCCATAAGCCTTTTCACTGTTATGTTGTTTGTGTTTTCTTTAAAAGTCGCATAAAGCATTTCTATACATGTTCTTTTAGCAACCTGTTGGGCTTTGTGGTACCCTATGCATCTGGGACTGATGGATCCACATGCCCTTCTGGGTTGCTCACATTGATTATTATATCCATGAAGATAAATTTTGCTATTCCCTGAGCAAGTTTAAAACTGAGTAACAGGAATTCCTATAAATGCTTTGGTATCAAGGAAACCCTATTCAATGTTGGAATAAGAACATAAAAAAATCCCAGTAGCGGTATGACCCTCAAGTGGTGGGATGTCAGCCCAGAAAGATCACAGCCCGGGAAGAATCCCTGCAGGAGCATGGTCCCAGACTGTGTGGGTACAACAAAAGACCAGTCCCAAGAAGACTGCTGCCCCTCAGCTAAGGAAAAGGAATCTCACTGGGGAAAAGACGGGAGGGTAGGTGTAGGGATGGATAGAAAATCCCTGCAAGGGACAGCCTCCCAGGGTAAGGCAAGAGAGATCTTATTCCCCAGGAAATGGATAGAGGAACCTGGAAGGATATTTGGGTGAGAGAAATATTTACAGCGTAATTGTATTTTCATTATAATGTTTAGGATTTCTGGGGGTAGTAACTCCCCACTCGCATACCTTAGTGGGGTCATAGTAGTGCAAAAAAGCAGGATCAGCTCTCAAAACAAATCTCCTCACCTTCCAGTTTTTCCTTTTGTGGCCCTGCAAAACAGAAGAACTAAAGTTACCACCAGTAAATACCTCCTGAGATGGCTATTTTCCTGCAGGCTGTAGGGGAGACCTAAACCGGTACTGAAAAAAGAGGTTTTGGAGCCAACAGAGAAAAATCTTTTCTGACATCTTGGTAACTCCCAGGATTTTCTGTTTAACATCCTTCTTCATACACTGGTAATTCCTTCCTCTCCCCCTTCCTTGTGCTGAGAACCAAGAAAGCAGAGTGACAGGACCAAGTCATTATATCACTGATTCCTGTTCTTCATTTCAGATTAAATACAGGTATTGGATTAAAAACCCATGCTGTGTGTGCTCTGAGGGATTATGTCAGGTCCTTTTGCAGCTCTTCACTCTTTTGCCCCCAGCCCTCGCAGCTGCTGACAGTGTGGGACAACACTGCAAGCCCCTGCCAGGCCCCGAGAGCATCATCCCCCCTCCTGGAGGTTTGGTGCTGGGGCTCAGGGCAAGCCTCGGGCTGGGGACACTGGGGGCTGCCCCTTACTGCTACTGACCATGGGAAGAGGCTCCTGGGCAGCTCTTATGTCCTGTGGTGACGAGGGGGCTGCCCTGTCAGCCCCGAAGGGATCCCCTAGCAGCTCCTGGCACCCAGTGGCCTGCCAACCCTTGCTGCACCCTGGCAGCTGGAGGAAGGGGGGTTGGGGAGCATCTGATGATCCAGTTTGCACAACACTAAAATCGCAGCTCAGGGTACAAAGCTCCAGAGTAGGACTGTGGCCATGTGGTGCAGGTAGGGTTCCTTCCATCTGCAGGTGGCTGCATTATGCTTTGAAACAGCGTGAGTGATCCTCATCTTGTTCGTAGCAAGGGTCAGAAATGAAATCTTGCAGATTAAGGGTGGAATCGTGTAAACAATTACTGCCAACAGGTAATTGTGCCCAAAGAAAACAGGTGTCACCACCACCACAGCATCCACGTGTACATGAGTGACTGTCTACAGGTAAATGACCACTTCATGCAAAAGTCAATCTATTCAGCTTTGAAATTTGTCTGTGGCCAGCAGAACGTCGTAGCTGCCCACACGACCTGGATGGGATAGGTTAAACCAGAGGAACAGTGGATCTGCTTGGAAGTGAATGCAACACCTCTGGTGGGATTTGGAGTTTGTGTGTGACTTTTGCTTTTGATACTGTTTTATACCTTTCGGTATACACTCAATATATACAGAACATCCAATTAATCCTGCCTGAGCAGCAAGTTCCATAGCTCACTTCTTTGCAACTAGATACTCTTCAGAACACGATCTCTGATAGTAGTACTAACAGGCATGTTAGTTCTGCTGGCCACAACTCTCCAGCCATGCTCATATAAATCTGCCCTAGGAAACCCTAAGAGTTGTCATTTTTCTTGTTTCCCACTAAAAGTTCAAAGACTGTATTTACCTGTTTCACTAAGAATCCTTGCTTCACAATTGTGCCTCTTAATTCAGAGATGTTAAACTGTAGCTCTTCCTTGGAACTGATCTTTTTCTTACTGCTCTCAGCCTGCAAATAGGGAAAAGATGGTCCCACTTTTCTTTTTAACCTAAACACATTTTTAAGTACAAAGTTCTGCATTTTATTTTCCTTGAGCTGTTTTTAGCTCATATTTCCTGAGTAAATTCTATTCCGCAGCCCTGCTGCTCAGGTTTGTAGGTCCAAGATTTACAAGCAACAAATTGCAGCTCTAAAGCCTATACACACACTGTGGCCTTCAGTTTTAGCATAACTACAGCATGGCCTCCATTAAATGCAGACACAGCACTGCACTTGAGAGACACACCCCTTTTAATGCCTAATTATGTAATTTGTAGATCCCGCCATACCCATGTAGCTATTTGTCTCCAGCAAAAGTGCAAGTGTTAGTACTACTAAAAGCCTGGAGCTGGTCCTTCTGTGTTTGCTTTTGTAGCCTGCATGTTTTGCCTTTGGTTGCACACTGTGCGTGTCCCCTTTACCACTGCCCCAAATCAAGCGTGTGGCAAGGGCCAGAGGAGGTGCCTCTGTTGGCAGATGCGTCACTTACAAACATGTACAGTGCGGTGGAGTCGTCGAGGAACTGCTCAGAGAGGTCGCTGTAGCGCGTGGCCTCAGTGCTGCGGGCCCCCACGGGCTTGATGAAGTTCTCCTCCATCAGCATGGATGCCAAGGTGACGGCCTCGAATCGTGACACAGCAAAACTATTGGAGATGAGCCAGTCCACCAGGGCAGAACCTGCAGGGAGAAAGGCAGCTCTCATACCAAGACAACATGCTCTTCCAAGGCGAGGTAGATGGTCTCCTGCCACACAGGTCTCCATTTGCCGAAACATTTTAGCACCACCACAAAGACTATCAATGAAATGCAAGGTTGACCAAAAGTGTGGGGTCCTATGTGTACTTCCATATATCCAAAGAGAAAGGTGGTGGAGAGCTTGTGTGCACTGCTAATTTCCTCTGGGACTGATCCCACCATGATCCCAGTAGCTCCCTTGCCTCTGCAATGTGTCAGATGTGAGGGAGCTCTTTGCCAGCAGTAGGTGTACCTGTGAAGGTCTCTTTGTATCTGTTGCCTTGCTCCAAGTTGCGGGTCAGCTTAATTCCAGTACTGCTGTCACACATCGTCTCCACTATGTGGCTGTAAAAGAGAGCACAGGACAATGTTAGTAGAATAGGAAGACAGGCAGAAATTGCCATATACTTCTGTCAGTGCCTGGGATGTCCTCATGATTACCAACATAAAGATGGGAAACAGCCTAGATACTCCCCCAGAAGTTTTGTCCTAAGTATGGTATAGGAAAATTTTATTCTCCCAATAGCAGCACTAAACAAGCTGCCTCACAAAGTATCTTTCAATTTAAAGCACTTCAAACTGAGCTGTAGTCAGCTTCTATTTACCTTCTCAACACAAATCAAATCAATGCCATTTTTCTATTTCTTAATCAGTTCTCTGTTTCCTCTTGTTTAACACGATGCACCCTAAAAATCCTAGTCTGGATTTCAGCTACCAGCTTTGAAAGCTCACCAACAGGGCATGAACGTCATTGCTTAGTCTTTTCCCGACATTACATCTTCTGAGGTAATACATCTCCCCAGTGAGAACCTTTGCAACTGACTAGGAAGGTCTCCAAACCAGCAGTGAGGTGCCCATGCAGAACTCCCAAAAAATGATGGTCAAGAAAAAGTGCATGCCCGTGCCCTGGCAAAAGTATGTGCAAACCTAGGGCAGAGCAGCCAGTTTAGAGGCTCCTGGCTACACGGGAGCAGATCTGTGCAGAGAGGAGCTTCCCTCGACCCTCCACATCCATCAGCTCAGGTGCTTTGCAGACTACAGCAATAGCAGGAGGAGAAACCATACACACTTACTGGAGGCTGATATTCTCTAGCAGTTTGAAAGAGTTCTTCATCCTGTGAAGCTCTTGTACCTGTACTGGGTGACCAGCATGAATAGCTCCAGTGATGTCCAAAGCCCAAGAGTCCCGCTCCTCCCTGGAGCAACATTCAAGGAAATAGTCTGTATTGGTTTTTGTCTTTAGTTTGATGAGTAGCTGTGGAGAAAGAAGTGCAAAGCAATAACATCATGTAGCTATTGTCCTCCACTTGCATTTTGCATCTTTTAGCACTGGCCCAAGTGACACAAAGAAGTCTGACATGGTATCCCACCTGAGCAGTGCAGAGCAATTCTTGGCCAGAAGAATTTTTTTGCTTCTCCCCACCTCAAATCCCTGGGGTTTCAGTTGCAAGCATGGTTTGCATGCATGGACCTTGTGGCACTTAAAAGAGAGCAGACCACACAGATACTGGATTACATAGGAGTGTGCTGCTGACTGTGGAGTTTTTCACATCCAGATCTCTAGTTTCTCAACAACTACACACTCTCACTGGGCTCTTTCTGCCATCAGAAGTACTGAAACAGTCAGCAACTTCCAGAGCAATTTCCCTTCTGGCCCCACTCAGGGGAAGACTGCACTGCCGTTATCCACGGATGAGCGGAGAAGTGCAGGAGGCACTTTCCCTTCCAGAGCCCTCTTGCTGGAAATTTTCCATAGCAGCAATGTCCCATTGGTGAAGGAAAAAGGAGTCTGACTTGGATGCCCAGGAGTACCCCATGGGTACAGCCAGGGTTTAAGGCAACTACCACAGATGATAACTTTCCCTTTTTTCCCATCCTCCTCAGGTTTCATTGAGCTGTCCATGTCCTCTCTCCACACACAGTTGGGCTGATGGACTTGCATTTATTCTTCCCACTGTGTGTGGGTGGCTGTGACTCAGATTTGGGCACAGGGAACAGCAAAGACACAATGAGGGAGTTCATTGCTTGTCCTGGTTACAATGCTAACGGCAGCTTGCTTTTGGCTGGGCCTAATTCGGGAAATACCCCAGTGATACGGTTGCAGTAATCAAAAAAGTCAGGAGGAGAGGAAGAGACTAAGGAGAAGTTAGGAAGTAAGTGTCATTGAGAAGGGATACATTTTTCCAGTCATACCGGTCTGTTCTCATATTCCAGGCATGGACAAGTAATAGTGCAGCCATCCAAAAGGATCCTGCCCTTTGGAGAAGGCTCCTTCTTGCCTCCTTCAATTTTGTAATATAGCAGCTTATCCTGAAGCAGAACGAACCATCTCACTTTCCAGTTACGAACAACATGTCCCTAGAGGGGAAGAAATCCACACAGCTAACTTTAATATCAGCACTGAGAAATTACTGTATTTTCTTTGGGGGGGGGTGGTGGGGTAAAAATACCATAAACTAATAAGAAACTGGATGAAAAGAAACACAAGATGTCATCACGAGTCCTGTTCTCCCTGAAATACACATTTTTAGTCACAAAATAGCACGGCTCCATCACTATAAAATCATGGAGCAAAAGTGCTTTGCTCTTTCTCCAGCAAGGACATCTTTGCTGGCAAGAATTGTTTGTTGCAAAAGCTCACATGAATTACCTCAAAGAGCCATCACTTAGGTGCACATCCACCTGCTGACAGCACCAGGCAGGAACAGGGCTAAATCCAAAATGTGTGAAGGCTCTCGGAGACGAACTCCTCCTCCCCAGTGACCCTCGGTGGTGTTTGATGTGTTTTGTCCTTTGTCATTTTGATGAGGCTGTAGGTGCCAGGTGCTTTTGAAAGTGCTTTGCTGGGTGAATTGGCTTTTCCTTACATCCTCTCTTACTGCTAATGAGTGGTTTATTTCTATCCTACCTGCCTCCAATCTCCTGGGCTAAAACATTCCCTGTGCTGCTGTTTCCTGTAAAGGAAATAGGCTTTTTAATGGCAAAAGACCGAATGAAGGCTGCTGTCGAATGCCTCCGGGCTTATACCAGAATACAGACACAACCTCTTCTTTCCCTCTGTAAACAGCCCCCGGCTCTCTTTAGTCCGGCTGTACAGGAGAGCAAACCCAGCAAGGGCTGGCACTGACAGGCTCAGTCCTGACACTGTCAGGTCCAGCTTTCCGGGCAAGGAGCTGACTTGCATTTCTACAGGCGATGGAGCATTACAGCCAACAGGCGAAGCACTGGATAGAGGAAGCTCTGACACCTGGGAGACCATGGGCATAGCTAGAAGAAAGGAACATGCAAAGTCCAGTTGTGGCAGGAATCAAAGCTTGTTAATTCTCTATGAGTAAAGGGGAAAACCAGTAATTTCCAAGAAAAGGTGGAGTAATGAGTCTCTAAAATCTAGGGCACTTTAGGTTGAATGTCTTCTAGTCTATACTAAATACAATTTATCTAACTTGGGTTTGTTCTCTCCTTCCCTTTGCCTTCTTCAGTGTTTTTTTCACCTGTTGTAAAGTCCATTAGCCATTTTTCCTGAGAGTATGTTCCTTGCTATGGCTCTTTTCTTTACTTCTTGGAGATTTCCTCTTTTTCAGGAGGTTGCCTTACTTTTTTTTATCTTTACCTGACTTCCACACATTTACTTTACATTTATAATACATTACAATACATAATTCAGTCATTTATAATGCGTTTAGATATCTTCTTGCCTCTGCTCTCTTCTTAAGAAAGCTCTGTTTTCTTACCTGATCCCACCCCTTCCTTGTTTTTTTCTCTGGATCCCTTGTTCCCTTCTCCCTCAGTTTCCTTTAGTCATCTTCTTTGTGGTCTCCTTCCTATCAAACTGTGATGACATCTCGGTGATGTACAGACTGCTGGCAGCTAAAGCTCCGTGTGCTGCCGATAACCCATTCCTCTCACATACTCGGTGCCTTGGCTCCCCATCTTGAATTCAGTAGTCACTTAAGAGCCACAAAATAACACCGTAGCCCAGAGAGGAGAGCGGGAGCTGGAACTGCTCTGCCCTCGCTGCAGGAGGGAGGATGAGGAGCAGCTCAGGCTGCGCAGCCCTTCTCCACATGAGCGGCTTCACACGGCCAGCAGCTGACTGGCTGGCCGGGAGCCCTGCCAGGAGAGCTCCTGACCAGGATTACCTTTATGTTAGCACCAGAAGCACTGCCACGTACTGTAGAAAAGCATTTCCCAAGGCGTGGCAAAGCTTTGAACCTTTGAATCACATTTTCTGTGTGCAATCAAGGACCCAATAATCCATTGAGACATGGTCTTGGTACTGAAAGCAGCTTATGCCCCTTGCTAAATTACCCTCTTGTGTCCCAGCTAGGACTGACTTGGTCTTATAGGGAGAAGTGTTGGAAAAGCAGGTATCTGTGATGCCATCTTTTGGCACTTTTCTCCACATTTTGGCTAAAATTTTCTTACAGTGCAGCTTGAGGGGTGTGGAAGAAAGAAGTTATTTCAAACACATTTCTATGTTTGCATTGCTCTGATCCCCTTCAGAAAGGGTGATGTGTTCTCCATTCTCTAATATGAAATGGGAAACCCTGCTCAGCTGGATGGCTAAGGACGGCACAAACTATCTTAAAAGACTGTCAAAACATCTTCCCTCTCTCCGTCCTCCCATGGCTGCTTCCACTGCTGCTGCGTAGCCATTTGCCAGGTAGTTTTTTATGTACTGTTTGCAGACGTGTGCCCTAGGTGCAGACATACTGGCTTTCTGATACCTGACCGAGTAATCCTGATAGCTAATTCATTTTCTGCTGGGTAAAGGCCAGTACAGGGAAACTCGAGGGAGGGTGATGAACACCTACAGTCCATGCAGCTCCCCTGGCAGGCATCTGCACAAACCTGGAGGACCTCCTTTCCCGGGAGCAGGCAGGAGCCCCCTCAAACCCAGTGCCCAACAGGCTGCCTTGCCATGAGCCCTGGCTCAATCCAGTCCCTGCTCAGGGGCTGCTTCCACTTTTGAGCAGAACTGCACGAAAGGGAACCGGAGCACTTACCCGTTTGACGAGGAAGCCCTCCTTCAGGACTCCAGCTGCTTCCTGCATCTTGGCCAGCAGGCAAGAGCGCCGAGCCCCTGCCACGAAGCACCCGAGCCCTGGCAGCCTGTCCTTCTGCACACAATTTGCTTAAGAAAGCTCATTTTTCTTTGCTAACCTCCTCCTACGTGACGTACTCTCCCTTCCCTATTTTTTTCTCCCTCTCTTCCTACCTATGAGACATTAGTTAAACAGTGAGCTGGCTGTGATATATTACCTGCCCTCTGGGAAGTAAAACAAAGGGAAGTCTAAAAAGGATCTCAAAAGAATTTCACAGAATTTAGTATAGCAAAAAACCACCAGCCAATATAAACAGCCACATGATGACACATCAGGTATTGCATGGGAGGGCGAAGCACAATTATAAAATTGCAACCCTCAAAACTTCAGACTAATCAACTCTACCACTTAAAATTTCTCATCTAATAAACACATCTCATAGGGGTTCTGCACATCAGAACACCTTAAGTGTAACATATAGAGTATTATGATTACAAGGAGACTTTTACAGGCCTTAAAATAATTTATTCTGCTAGAAAATTATTTTACTGAAGAAGCCCCAAAGCACCTAAAAGCCCATTCTACTTTCAGTGTCTTCTGGGCATATAAACCAAGATTCTCAAACAAGCAACCACGGGCTTTCAGTAAAGCAGTCTGGTCAATGACCACTGTGCAGTGATCTCTTGTAACTCCCAAGCACCTCTTAAACAGAGTGCCTTTTTTGTGTCTGGATATGAGCTTAGATGTTTATTGCATTTTTTAAGACTTTGGCCATCATAAATCTGTTTGATAGATTTATCAACTCCCATCCTCATGAAATAAACCAACATTACTATTTCAGACAGTGCTGCTGTTCAGAAGTAATTGTCTTTGCTGTACTGTTAGCATTCCCCAACTTGTACCAAAATTAAGGTGATATACATGGGCAGAGCTAGGGGCTGTGATAAGAAACATCATGTAGAGTATAACAACAACAAAAAAAGCACTCGTTGCTATCTAAAAAGAGTCCAGAGTTCAGTAAGACAAAGTGACTCAACTATCTCTCAGTCTTTGCACACTGGATCAGATTACTGGTCACACTTTCATGTACTGAGGAAAAGGAACAAACAAATAATATCTTTATCTTTATCTTTATACCATTTTTTATAACTTTTAGCGAGGGAGAGCAAGACAACGAATTCAAACCTGACAATGTACTGGAGATGACCCAGAGAACAGTCCTGCAGAGATCATGAGAAATACAATGGGTGATGGAACACTACTTGAAGTTAGACAAATCGATTGCTATATAAAGAGAAAGCATGCTGGCTGACATTTCAAAAGCAACCGGCCCATATGGAAGTTACCTAGGTAGCTCCTCCTTTACTCCCTTTGGCACATTGGAAAAGGCAGGCAGCCATGAGGCAACCAGCTGCATAAGTCATATCCCAGTTACGTTTGGTCTTCAGTCCACCTAAAGTAAGTACAGCAAGTTTAACAGAAGCCCTAGAAGAGTCTTTTTTTCTGTAGGTATGCAGTATTTTCAAAGATATCAATAGAAATTGTTGTAATTTTTTTGTATTACTGTGGCCTTAAAATAAAGCAGAAATGAACAGAGTGTATTTCTTTTAATTTAAAAAGTAATCTCCATTTCTGTGTATATACATAAATATATATATAAATAAAAGTTGTACTCAGAAGCAGCATCTTGGGGAAAAAAACTGATGCAGTCAGCAGAAAAAAGAAAATAAATTTCAGCTCACAGTGTCCTGTACATCAGAATTAAACTTGAGAAAAAAGAAGAAAACTTGAGTATAGTTACAAAAGAGACATTACTGCTGCATGTATTTCCTGGACATGCACTCTTTATATAACCAGCTCCAGGAATACAGTGTTCCACCGTTTGGTATTTGAGGTTTGACTTCACATTGTTCAGCTTGTTACTGCAGGCAATTTATAACAAGGTGGGTGAGATAATTTCATGCTAGTGAGGACAGGCAGAAGCTTGCAGGGGGCTCTCGCTCAGACAGCGATCTCAGAATTGCACCATAACCAGTCCTTGCCAAAGATTTGAGCGAGCTCTTTTTCTCCAGCATGCAGACCACCCACAACCCTGCAGAAAGATCTTAACAAAATTACCATTAGCAATGAAGAATTTTACTGTCAAACTGCTGGTGAATGGTGAAGCAGATGTTGCTGTAGCTGGCCATTAAACAACAGGTTTTGTATCAACTACTTTTTATCATCTAGAGCCTTTGCTTTCTTCAATACTTCAAAGTATTTCTGCACTACTTTGGATATTTATCATACACACACCCCCTTCCCCGTCTCATTCTGTAGTTAATCAAGGCTAACAAACTGCCCCTATATTGCTTCCTGAGGCTGAGTAAATACAGATCTTTCAGGGTCACATAGTGTAAAATGAGTCAGTAGTAGATCTGGGCTGCCGTATTCACACATGTGCTGGGAAGGCAAGTTCTGGCATTGAAGTCTCCCGGTGGGACTGGACATGCTTTGATCTGTATAAACCTAGGGAGCTCTGTATCAAGTCTTCTGTGGGACTTGAAATTCATGGAAGGGAGGACTCTTATTTCCTCAGATCCATTTTAGAGTGTTTTCCATGTTAGTGGAGTATTTTAACAAAAAAGCACAGTTGAGCGCCTGACATTTTCTTCATTCAAAGTGACCCCAAAATACTTTATATGCTATAGAATGTGCATTGGGGTGGCCAGGAAGAGCCAGCTGCAGGCTTCAGCACCACGGGACGCTACTCAGGGTTAAAGGGAAGGGCAGGAGCAGCTGGCTCTGTGCACAGACTGTGCTATTTCAGCTGGCTGACCTGACAGACATTGCTGGTACCTCCAGGTCAGTCCCTCAAGAAGCCAGGAACAGTTGATTAAGAGAACCTGCCTGAAGGACAACCCCTGTCGCCCGCTCTGTGATGCCCACCGTGTAGCATCGTGTCACATGGGGGATTACACAGACCCAGCTTTTTCAAAGCAGTTTCTTAAGATCCTAGGACTTTGCCCTCTGGTGTAGGACACCATTAAATTTCACAAAAAAAAAAAAACAAAAAAGGAACACTAAAGTTCCTTTAGTGGATTAGGGATGAAGTAAGATGAAAACAAACCACATCAAAATAAAGAATGATGAAACATTTCTAGATAAAAGTGAAAGACAAGTGTTCAAAAGTATTCTGACGTAACAGCATTTTCACAATTAACTGTAGAAAGGTGGCTGTGTTTGGAAACAGTTGTTTCATTGTCTAGACTCGGGAACAAAAAACTATCAAAAGTTAAATATCAAAGTGCAGATTCCGCTATGAAGAACAACATGCCAGCTCTGCTACATCTAAAGAAGAAGAAAAAAAAAAAAGAAGCCCCGAGGGCTGGAATCAGAGAGAAAACAGCAAGGAATTGTCACTGTATTAAAAACCAGACACACCACAACAGCCCCAAGAAAGCAGGGCACCCCTTCTTTAGCAGCCACTATTTCCCCTCATCGGAAACAGGATACTGGGCTGTGTGCTACTGAACTACATGCCTGACCTGAGCTGGTACCCCCGTTTGGGTTTTTTTTGTATTAATTAGTCCTTATCAGATGTTATAAGTAAAACTGTTTCCAAGCTACCAATGTTACAAAATTAATTTGGGATATAAAAGTCAAGCTGAGATCCTTAAAATTAATGCGTCAGGCCAAGCCCCGTCCACAGGTATACCTGTACCTTTCCCTTCAGTTGACTACACAAGTGCCAAGTGGAGATTTAGGCCTTGCAATTACAATTGAGTAAACAGCACAGTTGCTAACGAACAGCACGAACCTCACTTTAGCAACTCAACAAAGACATTCACACAAAACTCATGACCCTTATTTTAAGCACTTGGTAAGCAAACGCAGTTCCATGCCTACAAAATAGACTGGCTGAGATAGAAGGTGCCATCTCAGCAACTTCTAAACGTCCCTAAGTCACAGGCTACAGCAACCGATGCAGCACAGCTGAGGACCAGCACAGGCTTCACAGGTTCAGCCCTCCTTACACACACCTCCCTAACAGGCCTCAAAAGCAGCCATCTTAGACATCCTCCTTCCAGCTGCTGCAACACATGAGAAATATCCACTAAGTTGTCTTGCATCTTTTATTTAAGCTTCTTGGTTAAAATTTGCTCAATCAACAGGAGAGCCTGATTTTGTCCGCCAGGGTAACAAGTGGTTGAAATGTATTTACCTTAAGCTGCTTTGTTAGTGTCGTCACCATCTTGGTCATTTCTTTCAGGTGCTCAAAATTGACACAGAATTGTGTACACTGACACGCTGAAGGTCTAAGCAGAAAAGTCCTGTAGCTACTGAACAAGTTCAGCAAACTTTTGCCTAAGTTACTGACTGTTATGGGTTTGCATGGCGCGGTTTTCTTTGGTAGTGGGGGAGGGGGCTGCAGAGGTGGCTCCTGTGAGAAGCTGCTGGAAGCTCCCCCGGCTCCAGAGAGTCGGACCCGCCTCTGGC
>VYZV01007080.1:45783-64516 GCA_013401275.1 Pandion haliaetus | reverse complement strand
CTTAAATCTGGATTTACCTGTCCTAAGTTTAACTATCTAAAGACTAACCATCTACAAGACTTTAAAAGTTGGATTCAGTTCCAGAGTTCAGTAGCTACTTAGGTTAATCAGGACCACTGCATCTGCACGGCAGATGAGACACAGGACCTGTGGGAAACCTGCTCCCTTTTGGAACAGCAGCTAGAGACTAGACCACTGACAGATCCTATGGTATTTCAAATAGCACTAAGTGGTTGCGTTTAGGTGACTGAATCCCTCCCTTCATGTGATGTAGATGTCTAAGCTCTACAGTAATCAGTGGAGATCTAAACCTTGTTTCAGACAACTAGACAAGCATCTACGGCTGTCTGAGGTGCCCCAGGTTACCTAGGACATCCTCATCCTTACGGGGCTGGCCTACAAGAAACCCTTGCTTTTCCTGAGTGGCCACTGTAGATTAGCAGAGATACCTTAGGGAATCAGATGGTTTCTGTTTAGTCAAACAAATTGAGCCCTAGGTCTTCACTCTCTATACTGGGAGTTAAAACCTTATTGTAGTCATATAAAGTTAGTTGTCTGAACATAGAGCTCAGTCTCTCCTCAGGTTTTATCTTTCACTACCATTTCTTGCTCTCTAAGAAAGCAACAGATTAGCTAGAGGAGGAGGACTTTACAACTCTTTAAGCTCAGATACTTAGCTCACATATTAATACTTACAGTGTAGACTACTGAATTCCAATGTCTGAATCTGAAAATAAATCTCACCTCTTATTTAAGCGGTTTGCTATAGTCTATGGAGAAGGACAAGCACCTCCAAAGGGCAATTCATCCTGCCTTGTAGGCTGGGGTGTATACTTTTTTGGAGGTGTCTCTTTACACTTTATATAGAATCACAGATTCACATAATAGTTGAACTTGGAAGGTGCCTTTGGAGATCACCTAGTCCAACCCCCCATGCTCAAAGCAAGGTCAGCTACAACAAGTTTCCCAGGACCATGTCCAGTTGGGTTTTGAATATCTCCAAGGATGGACACTCCACAGTTCTCTGGGCAATTTGTTCCAGTGTGTGATCATCCTTATAGCACAAAAGCTTTTCCTCAAGTTTAAACATAATTTTTTGTATTTCAATTTGTACCTGTTGCCTCCTATCCTATCACTGGATACCACTGAGAAGAGTCTGTGGCTCCATCTTCTTTAAAACCTTACTTCAGATACACATTGATAAGATTTACCCCTGAGCCTTCTCTTTTCTAAGCTAAACAATGCCAGCTCTTTCAGCCTCTCCGCGTACATCAAATGCTCCAATCCCTTAATCACCTTTGTGGCCCTTTGCTGATCTCTAGTATCTCCATGTGTCTCTTGTACTGGGAAGCCCAGAACTGGATCCGTCACTCCAGATGTGGTCTCACTAGGGCTGAGTAAATGGGAAGGATCATCTGCCTTGAACTGCTGATGATGCTCTTTCTAATGTCATCCAAGATACTGTTGGCCCTCTGCCATGAGGGCCCATTGCTGTCTTGTGGCCAACTTATTTCACACCAGAACCCCAGATCTTTTACTGCAAAGATCCTTTCCAGCTGATCAGTCCTGCAGCATGTACTGGCTCATGCAGTTATTCCTCTCCAGATGTAGGACTTCACTCTTCCCTTTCTTGAACTGCATGAGATTTCTGCCAGCCCCTGTCTCTAGCCTGTCAAAATTACTCTGAATGACAGCTTAACCACCTGGCATATCAGCTACTCCTCCCAGTCTTGTATTGTCTGTAAAATTCCTGAGGGTCCACTCTGTCCTATCACCTAGGTCATTAATGAAGATGTTAAATAATACCGGACCCAGTATTGACCCAGGGTATTCCACTAGTGACTGGCCTCCAGCTAAATTTGTGCTGCTGATCACAACCCTTTGTGCCCAGAAGTGCAGCTACTTTTTGGTCAACATCACTGTCCACTTGTCTAGCCTGTACTTCATCAGTTTGTCTATGAGGATGTTATGGGATGTCTTGACAGTGTTAGTAAAGCCAAGATAAACAATACCTACTGCTCACCCTCATCCACTAACCCAGTCAACTCATCTTGGAAGGCAACCAGGTTGATCAAGCATGATTTCCCCTCCATAAATCCATGCTGACTACTCCCAATCATCTTCCTGTCCTTCATGTGCCTGGAAATGGTTTCCAGGATTTGTTGCTTCATCACTTTCCCAGGGATCAAGATGAAGCTGGCCAGCCTGTAAATTCCCCAGATTCTCCTTCTTGCCCTTCTAGGGCAAGGATTAGGAGTGACTACTTTCTTCCAGCCCTCCAGAAGCCCTCCTGATCACCATGACATTTCCAAAATAATAGAGACTGGCCTCACAATTGTCCTGGTTTCAGCTGGGATAGAGTTAATTGTCTTCCTAGCAGCCGGTACAGTGCTAAGTTTTGAGCTAGGTATGAGAGGAATGTTGATAACGCACTGATGTTTTCAGTTATTGCTCAGTAATGTTTAGTCTAAAGTCAAGGCTTTTCAGCCTTTGATGCCCAGCCAGCAAGAAAGCTGCAGGGGCACAAGAAGCTGGGAGGGAACACAGTCAGGGCAGCTGACCCAAAGTGACCAACGGAGTATTCCATACCATATGACGTTTTAGGAACTGCGGCGGGCGCGTGGTGGAGGAGGGATTTCCGGGTTGGTCGGTCGGCGGGTGGTGAGCAGTTGCATTGTGCATCACTTGTATATTCCAATCCTTTTATTATTATTGTTGTAATCTCATTAGTGTTATCATTATTAGTTTTTTTTCTGTTCTATTAAACCGTTCTTATCTCAACCCACGAGTTCTACTTCTCTTCCCGATTTCCTCCCCATCCCACTGGGTGTGGGGGGGGAGTGGGTGAACGGCTGCGTGGTGCTTAGTTGTTGGCCGGGGTTAAACCACGACAACAATGACATCAGGCATATCCCTTAGCACTTGTGGGTGCCTCCCATGAAGTCACTTGTGTATGTCTACTTAATTTCTGTATTCCCTAACCTGATCTACCTCCACTGAGGGTGTCTTCCTTGCTCCAGACTTTGGCTCTAGTCTCAGGGGCCTGGGATTCCTGAAGGTCAGTATTAACAGTAAAGATTGAGGTGAAGAAGGCATTGGCTGCCTCAGAATTTTCCATATCCTTTGTCACCAGATTCCCTGCCCCATTCAGCAGCAGTCCCACATTTTCCCTACGCTTCTTTTTTCTGTCTTTTTGCCCTTGAGGTCCCTTAGCAGATTCAAGTCAGACAGACAGGTTTTGGCTTTCCTTACCACATCCCTTCATGCTTGGAGAATAGAAGGAATCTAAATGGTTAGCATGGGCTAGGTAATGTTTAGATGGAATACCACCCTTCTTTTAGCAGGATCGTTTCATGTGAGGCCTGATATATAGATACCTATATATATCATAGATATATATAGATATATATGATATATAGATACCTATATATATATCATCGATATATATAGATATATAGCCTATATTATATAGGCTGGAACCTCAGATTTGAGCTCTGCACTTTTACTAGAACTGTTTTCTCCTATATACGTCACGTCCTATTCAAATGTACCATGCTGTACACAGCTGTTACATTACAAAGAACTAGAAACAGTTAGGGAGAGGGAAAGCCAGGCTGTTTTTGATTTGCTGCTGCAGCAGCCTAGTCAATGTATCCAGGGCCTTTTTTGCTCTGCCTCAGGCTGCTATCAATCTGATGGATCTGGAACACTGCAGATAGTCAGGTGTAACAGCTATAGATGCAAAACACTGCTGAAAGGGATAGATTTCGATACAATACCAAAGGCAAACAACACTCAGGACACTCAAATATTATTGTGTAGGGTTTGAAAAGAATAGGAAAATACAGATTTTTACATGCAAGTGGAAGAGTAGAAACCATTACAAATTAATACAAGACCAAAATTCTTGTCAGTGCTAAATAAAAAATGACAGGGATATTACAGCTTGCTATGCTAGGGTTTATGTTGAATTCTACCACAAGTAAGCTGAACTGGTTTACTGTTAATTAGTTTTAGTTAATGAAAATAGACTTTCTGTTCCCTCCAATTCATATCAGCTTAGATATTGAGCTAAATTATATAACTCTTATATTCAATAATATTACTATTTGGATACAAAAGGCTGCATATTTTTTAAAGACAGTATCTCTATCTATGACTTGCTATGCATATATCTATATCTAGGAAGAGCTCATGATGCACTACAAGGAGTGTATCTAGCTTTCACTCTCTTTTTAATATGCTACAGATATTCTAAGATGCATGTAGTAGGTAAACAGATAAAATATTAGTTGTTCATAAATAGGTAAGGTTGTTGAGTTCATGTCCCAAGAATCATTCATGTCCCATTCATGAACCACTCCTATACAGTAAGGGAGAAGAAAAATATGTGGCGCTCTTCTTTTATCATAATTTTGCAGCTGCCGGCTGCTTCCACAGGATCCCTGGACTGCTGGGAAAAAAATAGTGCCTAAACAGGTGCTGATGAATTGCACATATGCAATAGAAGCACTGCAGGAGATGTCACAGATGTCATGTTTATGATGCATGTGCTATGCCATTGATCTGCCATGGCCACTAATCCTGGCATACCCAGCCTCCTGTGCCTACATAGACTGATTTGGTGCCCCACATACAAAGCAAGACTCAACAAACATTGATGTAAGGTCATTTTTTGTAGGTGCACAGAACTGTGTAGGTGAGATTTATCTGTTGAGGGCTATCATGCCTCCCAATCAGCACTGTGCCTACGGCCTCTTTGAGACAGCCAGTTTCTGCATGATGAACATTCCTGCCAAGTCAACATTCTGATTGCTCAGAACCTGGCTATTTTATGTTTTCTGTTGCTAATGTCAAATCCAGGACAGGAAAAAAAAAAAGTAAACCTCTATTTCTCACTTACACAAATGTGTAGCCTTGTCACCACTGTCTCTCATGAACCAAAGTATGGTACCATAGAGTCACCTTCCTTTATGCAATATCAAGATTCTCTGACACTTCTTTCACTATTTTTTCCCAGAACACAAAATTACTTCAATCACTTACTGATGCAATTCTGAATGACCTGCTCTTTGTATTGACTCTCTATATGTGTATGTATATGTATGACTCTCTATGTGTATATGATTCTCTACATATGAAAGAAATCTGCATGGCAGTGCTTTAACTCCTTTCCTAGCAAACATAATTTTCACCCAATATAAGAAAGGTCTTGATTTAACTAAATGGGACAAACGGACAGCTATAATGAAAAGACATAACCACAACATCTGGTGCACTTCAGACATAAACATATCTGTGCCTCAGGGCCCTCTCTTTCCTAGTACTCCAGCAGACTTCTTTGGGGGAGCGCAAGACTTCTGTTTACTCTGCCTTTTTAGCTTTTTGAAATGATGGAGGCACATTAACAGTTGCAATGCTGTTGCCAGATCAGCTACAAAGAGCAAAACGCCAGCTAGAGTTGTTCACTATACTGGTAATTTACCTGTTGTTTACTCATAGACAGCGTATTCAGGGCTGAAGTCAACCAAATACAATAGTTGATGCCTTAGTGTCCTTCTGGTCCCCAGCTGCCTCTGCAGAAGGAGATGACTCTTCCACAGGTCCTGTGTCCTACCTATTTATTCTGTGCAGAGTCTCAGATACCCTAGGACTTCTCAAATAGGTCTAGACATACACGTGTGAGCAACTCACTGAACCTACAGAGTGGGAGTCAGCTGCAGACTGCAGACAGCTCCATTTAGGCATCTCAGTGTAGGTGTTTACACATGATTTAGTTGTTTAAGTTCCAATTAGAGTCAGCAAATATCTGTAGTTTGTTTCAGTTGCTCAAACATAGCCATCTGGTGCAACATTAGTGTTCAAGACATACTCACAAGGCTGGCAGATATGACAGGGAAGATTTTCTAAAGACTTTCTGTCTTTCTAAAGACTACTTCTGTCTAAAGACTTTCCAGGAGCACCTGGAAGCCAGGTTTGATAGCTGAGATACAGGTGACTAAACAGAGCATCAAAAGTCACTTCAAGCACCTCAGAGTACCTGGCCAATTTTTTCAGATGCCATTTCAGAAAGGCACAGGTCAGTTGTCAGTAACATAGCAAATCTATTAGACTCATGCAGATATCTTGGCAATCTGAGGACACCTGCAGGCTAGGCAGGACACCCTACAGTATCCAAAATGAAACCTGATATCTACACATAGGCAACTGAATACCTCTCCACTGACTCTGAGGTCTTGACTTAGACATCTATTTCATGCATTATCACCTTTATTTAGGCAGCTCAGGAGATGAATCCCATCTACAATTTGTGTGTCTTGGGTAGCTGCAGTGCATTGGTAACCAGCAACAAGAAAATCAGTAACAATAGTAACTAACAAAATGAATTGGTCTAGTCCTCTCCCCTATTACAGTTCTTTAGCCCACATTTTAGAAAATGGTACTAAAGTGTAACTTTGCAAGGGCTCAATTCACTTGCCCATACATGGGCATCTAGTGCCATTTGAGATGTCCTCAACCAAAGTATCCTACCCATTCTCCAGCTGCCACATACAATAGTGTGGGTCTATTTTAGGTAGTGCCATTATCCGCCAGCCCATCCACGTGTCTGGATGCTTTAGGATAACTCAGATGGCAATAGTTATCTGTGTGCACAACTGAATTGAGTCTAGATAGTGAACTTTTACATGTCTAAAGTTACTTTTCTTGACTCTTAATCTTGATGACCCTTGTTCAACATCTACACTAAAGGTAGTCTTTTATAGCAACCATATGCAAAGCAGTTTCATTCTTTTAATTCTAAATTTGTACTTTCATGGATCTATGATTCAGTCACAATTTTGTTCCAGGCTGAAAGATAATGAAAGAAATATCTGGGTAGCATTCCCTTTTTTGTTTGTGTTTGTTTAAAATTTACAATTTAAGAAACCAATTCTGTCATTTAAAACTGATGGAAGAGATGTGTTCTATAGCAAGATCTTCTTGCTCACAGATTCATAATTTGAAAAGTACTCTGTTATTTAAAGTGAAAATAATGGTTGATAATATCGATAACATTTTTGTACATTCTTATAAAATTATAAACAACAAAAATTACAGATTGTCATTTAACAGCTGCCAAATTCTTCTGGATGAGTGATTCCCAGGAGGTTGTAATCTTTTGAGCCAAGAAATTGTTTTGTAGCAATAATTCATCTCTCCTAAGCAATCACTGTGTACGTAAGGTCACTAGTGAGATGGCTGGATCAGAAGAGCTGTGAGAAGAAAACAACTGTTTGGGGGCAGACTACCCCCAAAGTGCTCCAGGGTACTATCCTGACACTGTATTAAGTCAATTTTTTGTTTGTATTTCTGTAATAATTATTATTGATCAAATTCCCAACCCAAGGTAATTTTCATAATATTTATTAAGACATGTTTTAATCTCTCAACATACACGTGCCTTTTTATTTTTGAGTTTTGAGAAGAATCAGGGGCATAGATAAAGAAATCCAGTGAGATTTGGAAGGGAAAACAAAATTAGGAAACTGTCCCTCTTTTATTTTTATATGAGGCAAGATGCCAGGCCGTCTTAAGAATTTTGAGGGCTGGAACACAGAGTTCCCTGGAGAGCTGTACCTTCCTGGTCAAAGAAATAGCCCACAACAAGCCTATATTGCATGCGCAGTGTGTGAGGCTAGTCACACGCTGTGCAGGGAATACAGAATTGCTCAGAGAAGGCATGGGTCAACTACGCAACCATACAGTCTGAAACATGTCACATCAAGCTGTCCTGCTCTGGTGTGCTTGACCCCAGCCTGCACCAGCACTTTCTCCCTGCATGCTTGGCAGACCTGGCTGTAGAGCCTTCTAAAAAGTGTCTTATTGCCCTGAAAAAAGACAGACCTATGGCTTCTGGGTCACATCGTGAACTGAAGTCTGCATTATCCATTGCATATAGATTTCCTGTCATCTTTGTAGCAACATACTGGTTCTTATGCATCCACTAAGACACTAAACCTTATTCCTGATGCTTTTTGAGGGATCTGCTATTCAATGTGAATTAGGGAGGATTATGTGAGATTGCAGTCTGTGATTTACATACCTCTGCAAGGGCTTCTTTTGGAGCTGGTTACTGCTACTCATGGCTGTTGAGGTCTGTCCTGGGCTGGTGATAATAGATGCTTCTGCAGTGGTTGGAAAGAAATGACTGGGAAATATCTTCCAACTCTCTGAATGACACCTCTGGATTATACTAATACTCTGTCTCTGCTTTCTTTTTTTCTCCCATGCATGCCACAAAGCAAACACCAGTTGTTTCAGTCTGCAAAGCAAGGCCAGCCCACAAAGCAGAGAGGAAAACAAGTAGAAAATAACATCCTCAGCTTTTATTCTACCTGTATTTCAAAGTAAATGAAATTTGTATGTCATCCACTCTTCAACCATGAAAACCAGTGTAACTACTTGACCACATCCCAGTTTTTTCCACAAGTCAGGTAGATGAACATTTATCCACTTGAAAATTTTTAAAAATGTCCCTGTCTCGTTCTTTCATTCTCACAAAATAATTGTGGTGTACTTTTGACACTCAGACATCATTCTGCACCAAAATATTCTCTGACAACCCCAGTATTAGCTGTCTAGTGCTCTCAGAAAAATGAGTGGCACAGGTTTTTTTTTTCAGACATGACTCTTTGCACAATACTGTAGAGTGGAAAACTTAGGAGAGCTGAAAACTGATCTTTGATTTTAAAGTCTGCTCTGTGATGCCTGAGAAGCACAAAGAAGAATAAACAAGAAAGATCTGACTTGAGACCTTCTATTTATTAAGTCACAGCTAGATTAATACGTCCCTACCCCACCCCATGGCTTTGCTCAGGCCAAACTCACATTAAATTCCATTGGTGATTTGTCTTGACTAAGGATTAGAGCCCAATCCTCCAAGGTATTTTCCTCTCTTGGAAGTACCAGCACCCTCTGTTCTCACTGGATGCTATGTGAAAGGATGGCACTCAGCCACATGGAGAGATACTCATAATGTTGCAGGACTAAACCCTCAGAGCCCAGAATTCTTCCCAACAGCTCCTAAAAGAGCAGCCACATTCAGCGTTAAAGTTGCTGCTATAAGGTTTCACTTTTTGAGATGTGTCCAAAGCAAGCTGCTTCTACAACAGTTACCAAAGCCAACATGGAGGTCTTTGTTCCCAGACATTCTTTCAAATCCAGGCAAATTTAGATGGAGCTTAGACGCTGCAGAGACTGGCGCAACAAAGGCTGCTTAACAGCCTTGATTTTTTGTCTTTGTGCTGCAGAGATGAAAGGTAAGTTTAATATTTTAAGAGAAAATTATAGAGAAAAGGTAGACTCGTCCCTGCAAAAAGCACTTGCTTCACAAAATGTTACGCATTGGGAGCCTTGTAATGATACAGAGAACTCTAAGGATTAGGCTGTGAATCACAAGACATTCAGCTTCTGCAATTCATTTTGAAAGAGAAGAGTCCAATATAAATCCTGTGGATTTCATCATCTGCTGCCAGCCAACGTTTTATTCATGAAATATCGTTAGCACTGTAACAGGTAGATATGTTGAGCCAGATCCACAATCAGTGTGAATCAATACATCTCTACTAAAACACTGAGAAATGACTCCCATTTACAGCAGCTGGGAAACTAATGCTCTGTCTTTAGACATTAATGTCGCTTGGCAATGGAAGACTTTGTAAATACTATTGATAAGTCTAATACTGCTCCTTATTAAGAGCTACTTAGGTTGTGATGACTGTTAACACAGCTTATATTTGGAAACATAATCAAAGCATGCAGGCTTACATGCATTTTAGTGAGTTTGTATTGTATTCTGCCAGGTGTGAACTGGCCAGAGGAAAGGGTTACAAAACAGATGCATGCCAGCATGGAAGAAACCCGGAGGAGCGGTCCTTAGCACTAGCAAATTCAGTGCATCCCCTGCAGGTAACATCACATAAAGCAGGTGCAGCCACACAGCTGCAAAGACCTCTTCCCACATTTGCGCTGAACCTATTTCTGCCTTGGAGGTATTTGACTGATTTAAAAGGTGCAGTGGTTTCATGTGGTTGCTATGCCAAGACAGGATTTCACCTGTTAAAACAGACAGACAGAGGATATTCCAGCACGCATTAGGGGTGTTTAGTCTGCTAAGGTATCTTCCTTGCAGGTAGCGCTACCTGAGATGCCAAATGTAATATTCTTTTGATAATTTTAAATAAGGGCAAAACAGAAGTGCAGACAGATGGAGCTCTATCATAGATGTGTATCTGTGTAACTGATATATTTGAAACACTATAACCAGCAATCAGCAGCTTAAGTTTCTGCTGTAGCATTGCTTATTCCAAGGTGTTTGCTAGACTCATAACTATTTCAGACCTTGGTTGTCTCTGTCTGAAAAATCTGCCCTCCAACCAAATAAAGCCAATGCTAGCCAAAGTGAGTCAGCAAAACCTACCCTCTAGGTGCAGCACTTGCCAAACTGGCAGGTTGTGAAAAGAAATCTCTCCCTTTGTACGAGAACCATACACATCTCCAGTTATGTTTTGTTTTTAGTCCATACATGCTGTCTTTTTTGTTGAACTCACCAAAGCTACACAACAGTCAATCATTTATCTTTGCACCTCTCTCAGTGTTTCACAAAGCTGTTATTTGCTTTTCAGGTGGGGCAGTTGCACAGAATCTTTAGATGTGACTTTTAATGAGGCCTTTAAAAACAGCCCAAAACATGTACACTTTTCTTCCCTCTTTATTACAAATTGCTTTATTGTTAACTGAACTGCAATTCAAAAAATTATTGATTTTAATTTGATCAAAGTTTTCTTGCAGGATTAATTTAGAGTCCTAGCAAATCAATAGAAATCAGATCATAGCTGACTCTTGTGCAAAGTAACAATGGTATATAAAGCCTGAGCCAACTCTAAAAAAGCTGTCAGTACAGCGGCCAGGTTGAACACTTCAGATTTCTATGCTGTTAAAAATAGTTGCCTGTTACTTACATCAGTCCTGCAGTATTCTGCAGAATTGTCATGGTTCTGAGTCTAATCAAAGAAGAGATTTAGGATTTAAGTACAAAACCAAGGAGGCATGTGAGGGTGTTGGGTTAGAGGAGAGAGGAAAGCATTCCCCTGGTTCATACCAGAAAAAAATCATGTGGCTAGGAAACCCTTCTTAAATAAACAACACAAGTCATTGTTATGTTTCATTGGCCTAGAAATAAACAAATGGCAATGTGAAATTTCCCCACTAATCCTCATGCAATTAGCTGAAAATTTTTAGCCAAAAATAGCTTTCCCATTTTGACTGTGGAAAAGACTTATCTGACAAAGTGCATCACCTTGAAAATGAATGTAATATGTATTCACAGTGACTGCAATTTAAATTGACTCAATTCACAGTATTGCTTTATTCAGTGCCTCACAACTCACCTGTTTTCTATACACAGATTTTGCTGTAATATTCTACAGAACATTGCCATTAGAGTTGAATATTGATCCAAATTTAAGCTTCACAGTCTCAAGGAGTAGTTTGGGGAACCATGTGTGAGAATACCCTGATGTTGGACTTCATTTATCTGGGATCACTCAACTCTGATTTTTAACAGGAATATGATGATTGTGATTTTGTTATCTATAAATTTCTATTATCAAAGTGCTGTAGCAGAGGACAGGAATTTAATTTACAAAGAGGTTGTGTGCTATCACAACAAAAGTGCCCAAGAAGGCATTCACATTCCTGCAGGACAAATTGAGAGTTCAGAAAGCTGGGCCCTAAATGTCATGTCCTCCGAAATAGGAGAAGAGGTGTTAAAATAATTTTCTATCCTCCCTTTGCTGTCTTAAAGGTACCTGTGGACAAAAGCCATAGATCAGGACATTTTGCTTTGCTGTTTTTTTATTTGACCTAAAAGGACAGGTCATTCCAAACACTTCCTTTGTTGTCTGCAAAAGACAACCAGAATGTAACCACCCCTCCAGTGAAGCATGACAAAAATCTTCTCCTGCTGTGATTAGCCTGCTATCAGTTTTCATGTATCAGTGTGACTTACCCTTAGCTTTCCTACAATGATGTATTTCTCTTAAGTAATCTTATCTACATCATGTCTAAATGAAGTTGTTCCATATGCTTAAAGTTACCTAGTGCAAGCATGTTAAGATTTATGCAATCAGCATTTAATTAAGTTTAGAGGGATTCAGGATAAGGACCACTTGTTCATTGTTCAAATGTGATGTCAGACACAAGAGTTAATTTTTTTACAGATTTTATCAATGGCGATCTATGAATACTGATAATACTAAAGTTCTCCAACACAATTCCTCTAATGATTTTTTCAGCTCTGCAGTTGTACAGCATTGTTATAGGTGACACTATCTTTTCATTAAAGAAACAAATAATTTCCTATTTCCACAACCCCTTTGTCTTTTCTTACCCTCCTTCCATTTTAAAGTCTGCCTTTTGATCAAAACAGCTGTTAAGCTGCTCTTCTCCCAGCCTCAAGTACTTTGATTGCTCTAGAACTGAAAGGTGAAAAATCTATGAGCTGGTGTCTTAAGTACATCACTTGGGAATCATACTTCCTTCAACACCTTCCTAATTGCTATTTTCCCTTGTCATCCTTTACCCCTTTCCAAATTCAGACTGTGGGATTCATCTCACCTGACTTTGGAGGACTGCAGCCTAGGGGTCTGTATCTGAGATGGTTCTCTTAGTTTCCTTTATAGTCTGTGGTGACCACAGTCAGTGCAGGCTCAGCACAGCCCATCTTATCCTAACGTGGACCTCTGACACAGAGGAGAAAGACTGGGCCCTAGAAGTGCTTCCTTCTCTCTATTGACTATGAAAGGAGTTTATGTAACTAGCTCAGGTGAAGACTTTACACTGTAGATGCCTAAAATGAAGACACCTCGTGGGGCAGATGTGTTGGGGTTACAGTGCCTAATGTTTCCACACAAAATTATCACTGAGGTATCTGAACATATGTCCTCTTTCTGCCCATGATGATGTAGGTTTCTATAAAGAACTATATAATTAGATAATAGTTAAAACTGTATGACTTCCATACTGGACTGTCTTGGTTTCTTTGATAACTATTCACATAGCAACCCTCATCTGCTTTCAGTACCTTCAAGACCTCAGTTTCTTGCTTCTTTGGATTTCCTCAACGACAGATAATTAGCTGAGTTCTATTCTCTAATTTGCAAGCATTTAGCAATCTATGAGGGATATTTCAGCTTTTATACCCTAGGAGAAAAATCTGATTCATTCAGTGATTCCCTACTTACTGCTGACTTTTAAAAAGGAAGCTCTTCAGGACACCATCACATGAACAACCGCAGTTACTTAAAAAAAAAAGGAAGAATATAAACATGCAATATTGATCCCTGCAATTATCTGTTTACAAGAAGATAGTTATTCTGAAGGTAGTTGAGAAAGGTGAGAGAAGAATAGGCTGTCTTGGGAGCTGTTCTCATTAAGACAACAGCCCTGGTGTTATCCCATTATATTCTTACTTGTCACTTCTACTTACTAATTCATTCATCTATTCATATCAGATTCCCTTTATATTTTATTTTGGTTTTCCCTCACCACATCTGGAGTGGGATCATCCAGTTTCCTTTGCAAATGTCTGTTTATGTCCTATGTAAGCAGCTGCAGTGCAAGGTCTATTAGCAGAATTTAAAGCTGATTGTACTTAAAATATAGACAGCCTAGATTCTGTTCCCTAGCTTTGGCCCCACTCGTGGTAGTGCTGAAAAGATATGGATAAACACTCTAATGAAATTATTTGTTTTTTTCCTTTGATGAAGTGATCCTCTTCTGGTATTCACAAGGTAGGTAGAGTAGGCGAAGAGGACACACTCAATCACGTGTGCAATGCTTTAATCATCTGTAATTAGAACAACTCTTGGCATGCTTTCAGTCAGTTGTGAGGCAATCGCATCAGAATCAAGGAAGTTTAAGGGTGACAGAGCATCTCAATCTTCAGCACAGACTGCACTAACATCACTGGTTTTGAACTGGTACAGCTTAATCACACATAAACGCATAGTAGAGAAATAAGTACTTTTCAATGATCTTCATGACATTATAAAGATCCTGATAGCTAATGTTAATCTGTTGGTGTCATCACTGTAAATCTGACTACATTTGTGAATATGTCTCAGGAAAAGAAATGCAAATATTTATTTACCTAACAAGACTATACAACAATGCCTTTTGTAGCTATGCATATGATTAAAAACAGATTTTTTTTAAGCCTTTTAAGATGGAGTACTCTTCTTAGCAGAAATGTTAACAAACTAAATGTGAAAGCTGACATAATAGTTTAGAACATTAGTGAGCCAGCAGAGACATGCTGTACGCCCACTAACATCAAGTTTCCATCTCACTGCTACCAGCTAATAAAAATCTTGTAATGTCTTGTACTTCTGAATCTTAATAGCCCCCCGGTGTTGGAAGAATGCATGTAGGGGGGAGAAAAATTCTGCCGCTTCCAGTATGCCCAACTTAATACTTCATAGATCTTAAGAAGCATCCTGTTGATTTTAGGGCATTCGATTTGGATAGACATTTGGTCTAATTCATTATAATGAAATGAAGACATTGAGAAATAAAAGAACCAAACAGGCTTCAAGGTAAGGACAGACAAGTGACATCCTGACAACGCTTTACCAGGTAGATGAGCCAAAATGCCTCTATTAGCCCTGGTAGCAGCCAGCTGGAGTCTTTGCTGTGCTCACATATCATACAATGACAGGCACTGGCTTTGGACTATATAATCTCAGCCTCTCGCAGCTGGAATTTTTTGTAAACCTAACATAAGACTTTTTCTCAAAATTTTGGAAAGGATTATTTTCCCCCTATTCTTTACAACAAATGATACATTATTTTCATTGGTAATTAGAAAAGCCAATTAATTAATTTTATTCAAGCAGCAACTAAGTGTTGAAGATGCTACATATTTTGCTGAAGACAATATCACTGGAACAGCTGGCTGAATACCAGTACTTTGTTTTGCTCTTGTAAAATATCACATTTTTTTATATACAACACTATAGCACTTTTTTTTTTTTTTAAATAAAACTTTGTTTAAAGTGCCAGCACAGAAGCAGAGCTTCAGCAGGTTGTTTAATATTCATTTAGGTTTGGGGACTTTTTAAAGATTCTGTAAAAATGAACATCACAGAACATCCCTGCTGCCTGAGGCCAGCACTCTCTACCTCTGTGCCCTGTTCTGGAGGAGACACACTGACACCAACAGGTAGGGTCTTCCTGTCCTTCAGGCCTGGGACAACCAAAGTGGTGTAGAACATCCCAGTGCAAAATGCTAACATTGACATGTCCTGCTGGGAGTAACCGCAAGTCCCACAAGCAGCACATGATGGTCAGCACCTCCAAGCCAATGCCTGGGATGTTAGTTGTTGCCCTCTGAAATGCAGTGACCTCCTAATGCTCTGTTAGGAAACTGGTGTGAGGAAGGGAAAACTTATTCCCAGGCAAAACGCAGAGAAGCACCTCCTCCCAAGGGTTTGTTTTGCTGTTTTGCATCTGGATCCCTCCTACAGAGTCTGTCTTTAGCTGTCTTTGCAGCAGTGAGGAGAGATGTCAGAACCAGTGAAAGCAAGTGACCTCTCCTCTAAAGCCTGTAGGCTGGACTGCTGCGTGAAAGAGGTCTACCAAACATGAGCAAAAGGTAATGGGAGGGAACCAATCTCTCCATTCTCCAGGAGAGATGGCCCATTAATAACACCCCCTGCTTTGTCCCTGCAAGTGTTCCCTTGAACCTTGGGTAGACATGTGAGACCAACAGTGAGAGCTGTTTTGCATTATGCTGCTCTCTAAGGAGATCCAGTAGTAGGAAACTATAGTTTACTACTGAGACTACTTAAAACATCATGAACTACAAGAAGTTGATCAAATCTTACAGCTCTGGATGCAAATCCTCCTGCATAAAAAGTTTCTTTATCTCACTGATGTTCAGTGGCTGCACTGCTGTTAGGTAGTGAATACTGCAAATGTATGTTTCTATAGCTCCTATAAACCCAAAGGTTCTGGGAAGAGGTGTAAGAAATTAGGTTGTAATTTTGCCTTGATGTCTGGGGCTGACATTGCATGGCAAAATTACCAACTCCTGACTACTTGTCTCATCATACTGTGCAGGGAGAGGGTTTAAAGTAGCTCTCTACATCTTCATAGTATCCACAAAGGAGCTACTGAAAAAAAGGAGTAACAAAGGGAGCCAGCTTTCTGGTATAGGTGAGCATGGATATTCCTGCGTCTCCCCTTCTCCTCAGAAAACACAGAGAAGGGAAACCCATCTACTGCTACATTAATCAGGAGCAGAGGTCATGGCAATGTGGAATTGACACAATAGCATGTGTAAGTGTCTTGATTTGTCTTAGTCCACCTGTGAGATCAATAAATAAAGTGAAAAATGAGTACACAGAGCAAACCTGAGACTGTCAGTAGAAATACAAAAGCCCTGTGGCACATTACCACTCTCAACACAAAATGATTTAATATTTCTCCACAGTATCCTGTCTCTGTTTACGTTACAGCAAGTACTGGAGCGAGGAAAGAAGAGTTTGTGTGAGAATGATTCGTAGAGAAACACCAGCCTGGGATTTCCAGCCCCTTTCCTTGTCCTTTTACCTGCTAGCCACTTTCAGGACTTCCAGCCTCTCTTTCTGGTAGCTTATTATCACTTCCTTTTAAACTTTTATGAGGGAATTACTTCTTGTGAAAAGAGTGGATATGGTAACATTTCAGATTAAAGCTTCTCATTTTGAACCAAGATACTATAATACTGAACTTACATATTTTAGTCTGTCAGTCTCTCTGGACTCCCAAATAACTGCTGCAGTATTTCACAATTTCCTTCAGTTTTCCTTTTCTTTACAGCACATATTGTTGATCTAGCATAACTAATAATGAGGTGATACTGAACTCCATTACAGTGTAAACAATGCAAAGTTAACAAAAAGTTTTTTAATCATACATTTTAAACACTATTAAAGAAGATACAAAAATCATTGCATTCCTTTACTGGACTGAACAGACTTCCAGAGTATTTTATGTACCATTCACCCAAAGGAAAAATCTGTTACTGCTAAAATATTGACATACAGCATACAAATATTTTCCTTCACATTCATAAGCTGTTTTCTCAATGGGAGCATTCAACTACACTTCTATGAATAAGGAACTTAGTCAAGAGTTATCTTAGTCAGTACTGTTTTCAGAAGAAAACAACCATTAAATTAAATTAAATTAAATTAAATATAACTTGCTTGACTAATTTGCACCATTAGATGGAAAATGTTAAAATAAACTCAATGAAAGCAATTTCATCGATATTATTTCCTTCTGTTGCAATGCATGGGTTTACATTTTTGCTGTTTGGAACTAGTTTACAATTTGCATTTCATGCATGACGTCCTCAGCAAGAATGACTGTGACAGTTCATTTCAAGGGATGCACTACATCAGTGTAAATAGAAATAACATGAGTTTATTTGCTGTGGTTTTGTGTACCAGCATACCCACTGATCTATGCATGCTATGTTTTTGTACTACATTTCTTATGCTTGCACTGCAGCTGGGTTGACTCAGTAAAGGGCAGAAAGTTCAGGTGCCTTATGAAGACCATGAAGAGCAAGTTTTTTTTCTGTGCTTGGAAATTTTGCTGTTCCTCCAGCTGTTGACCCAGCATTTCAGCCTTACAAGTGGCAATAATAATGAAAACACTAGCTTAAATAAGGCAGCATCTGATGCTATTGTAAAGGTCTTGTTTCACAGACCAATACCAACAGATCACCTAAAGCTTCTGTCTTCACTAGTGTGCTTGGCTTTGGTATGTGAATACAAAAATATAGTGATAGCAGTAGCAGCAATATATTTAAGAATTATATCACACTTATTCCAGAGTAACTTTGTACTCTCACCTTTGTTGTCTTGTAGTTATGTTGTTATAACAATATTCCCAGTTTTCTTTTGGAAGTATAACAGTATTACTACATCTTGAAATAATTTTGCTCAACACAAAGATGCAGCTATCAGGCCAAATTTCTGAACACCCAATACTCAATGTTTATCAATATATTAAGCTCTGAACAAATCCTTTTCTTTAGGGGAAGAAAAGGAGTTACTAAGAGCAGAAGTAAAATGAGTGTGATATTTCCCTTTTTCTTATCTTATCTACCTAATAATAACTGCAAAAGACAAATTGTCTTTGCATATTGTGTTATTTGGACTCCAAACCTTCCACTGAAAGCTGAGTTTTGGTTACAAAGGAATTCCACTTCCTCTCATGCTGACTGATTCCTCAGACAATATATGAAAGGATTTCACTATCTCCTATTAATGCCTTACCTATCACCTCTCTAGATCTTTCATTAGTCTTTCACTTCACTATGTATTTGAAATAACTTCATCTATATATGAAGTACCATATGCAAACATCATTAGCATCTTTATTATTCTCTCTTTTGCACTACTAATGGAGATGTTAGTAGGGGATGGATGAAACACTAATCCCCAGAGATCCACTGGACAATTTCTTTGATGTAATGAATTTCTGTTTGTCATTGTCCTTTGTCCACCATCACCCAGACTTTTTTTCAATGTAAAATGTTTATAGCCAAGCCTGTTTAAATTATTTTTCATAGGAAGACTCTGGGAGATATGTCATTGAGTATTTTCCTGAATCTCAAAACCATACACCATTTAGTCCT
>VYZV01007080.1:0-34289 GCA_013401275.1 Pandion haliaetus | reverse complement strand
TACATCTCTGCATAGTAAGTTAAAAAGCTGGATAGACATGAGTTTAGTGTCACGGAGTAATAAAAAAGGCTGGTTACAGTTACAGCGGTGTGACTGTTGACTGTGCTATTAAGAATGAGGGTCCACTTTAAAACTCAAGAAAAATGCAAGGTTATTGGTCTTCCTTTGCAACCAAATACAGTAAATATTGTGTCATGAAGAACATTGAAAATGGACAAGCAGACACTGCAAGCCGCACTGGATAATGCAAACTCCTTAAGGTATTGTTTTATGTTCTTCTGAACCATGAGCTTGAGGGGGCTCTCGCTGACACAACTTGATTAGTCCCAGCAGACCCGGTCCTCTTTCCTGCAAATGACAGTGACAGCAAATGAGACGGGTCAGTCGTGAGGTCTGAAAAATCCCCTTTCTGTGCTTTTAAATACAAAGGCATATAACACGCACTAGCTGAAACCTGTGTTCTTTCTGGGTGTGCCGAGATGAGCTATTTTAATCTGTTACTGGGAGAATAATAAGGAAGTTCTTTAAGAAGGATGAAAATGCTACTGGGCAACATTGAGTCAGATTTTGCTCTGCTTTACATCTGAAGTCATTGGAGTCAGTGCAGAATAAGCTATGGTACAATGGCTTTTGTCTTTATATATTCTAATAATTACTTAATAATTGCTGCCCGAGTAGTGATTCAGTATATCAACCTGTATCCGTGTTTGGTGGTTTTGGCTTTTTCCTCCCAAATACACCAAAATGTAGAAAGCAGTAAACATAGTCTGAGATACCTCACCATACTCTTTGTACTCTTAAAGCTGAACACCTTAATAAGTATTTGCAGACCTCAGTCCTTTCAGCACAAAGGGGTGGAAATGCACACAAATCTAGCTGTATTTGCCGGTTATTCTCCACTGATGTTAACTAAAAAACAGTTGGTCGTTCACCCATTCCTAGGACTTCCTTGCCTGTTTGGTTTTTTTTTTTTACTTTTGTGCAATGACTTACAGCTTCAGTGATCATTGCAAAAAAAAATCTATATCAGGTTACAGGCATTCACCCAAGACAACAGGCAACAGGGAACTGGGCCAGAAGACCCTTCCTATGCTCAGGCCAAACCTACAATGACCAAATATGCAGTCTGGCCTTGAGAGAAGGGATGAGCAGCACAGTGAGCTGATCTTTCAGCTCCTTGTCACACCAATGGGCTGAATCCAACTCTGGAGTTTTATCTATCTCTAGTTGATAAAGTGAGCCTAGAAAACTGGACACTTTTAGATTGTTAATATTGTGAATCTCATCAGCTCTGTGTATAATACATACGGGATTTTCAGCATTTATTCTGTATAGTGCAATTTGACTCCTTTAGAAAAAGGGTGGTTAGATCTAGCCAAAGCCATCATTAGCAAATTAACTTTCTCTATGCCAGGACTGACCAAAGAGATTTAGATTTCTCAGGAGAATGGGAAAAATTCAATGTAGACATTAGAAGTCTTCTTCAGATTACAAAGTAGCTTGGTGGTGATGGCAGCGTGGTATCCAGAGGTGACTTGACAAAAGAAAAGGAGTGAGAAAGTTCAAGCAATGGGAATACTTGGGCAGGAGAAGAATGGCAAGGCTCAGTGAAGGCTTCGTGACTTTGTTCCTCTCCTATAGCCCATTACCTGCCATTCCCTCCTTTCCCCACATTCATCTAGGTACCAGGACTTCCAGCCCTTTTCCTTTCTTCATGGATAGTTATCTCTAAACACTCCCTTCAGATAAGTATTTGCCTGGCCTTTAGTGCCCCAGTGTAACCTCCTTTCCTACCAGGTTGCTGAGAAAAGAAAGGAGAAGAGCCTGGTGCAGATACTAAGCCTAGAGCCAGGACTGAGTAAGGAAATGAATGGAGTGGCAAAAGAGTCCCCTGTAGTGCTTGACTTTCTGTTCCCACCAGACTGGACTAACAACCCACTTCTGCAGTGGTAGGTGGGTACACATGGTACACATCTACGGATGGTGCACATCCCAGCCTCTTTGCATGGTAACAGCAGAAAGAGAAGCAATGTAAAGAGAAGGAGAGTACCTGATACCTACCTTTCCACCCATTCTGTGCAGCCGCCCGTTTTGTCTATTCTTAGGGTTGGCCAGGGCTCTGACACATCCAAAATGAATCAGTTTGACAAATAAGCAACAATCAGTCAGCTGGAGATTTGGCATCTTTACAATCACCTATGAATATACCAGATTAGGGTGGGAGGAATGCTTTTGATATTGCTTGAGATCATCAGAATGGCTGCTGTATTTTTTGAGGCAATTTTCATGAAAATCATATTGTAGTTTCTAGTTAAGTACACACCAATTTACCAGCTGAAGGCTATGAACAGTCTCTATTAGTTGATCTATCCGATTAAACCAAAAGGCTTTTTATTCCCTCTGATACTAGAACTCAACTTATAGATGAGACTACAAAGAATCTATATCCTGAATTTTAAACCTTTCTTGATTAGTGGGCTAAGATCATGCACACAGTTAATTTTAAACTGTCATTTGCCCTCTTTCCTTTTTCCTACAGGAACTGACCCTCCTGATTTTCAATTTTTATTTGAAAAATATCTGGGCAGCTCTCTGGGCAATCTGCGCCAGTGCTCAGTCACCCTCACAGCAGAAAAGAGTTTCCTGATGATCATATGGAACCTGCTGTGTTTCAGTTTGTGCCTCTTGCCTGGTCACTGGACACCACTGAAAAAAGCCTGGCTTCATCGTCTTTGCACCCTCCCTTCAGGTGTTTCTATACATTGATAAGATCCTCCCTGACCCTCCTTTTCTCCAGGCTAAACAGTCCCAGGTCTCTCCGTCTTTCATCACAGGAGAGATGCTCCAGTCCCTTAACCATCCATGTGGCTCTTTCTTTGAGTCTCTCCAGTATGTGTATGTTTCTCTTGTACTGAGAAGCACAGAACTGGACACAGCACTCCAGGTGTGGCCTCACCAGTGCTGAGTAGAGGGGAGGGATCCCCTCCCTTGACATGCTGGCAATACTTTGCCTAATGCAGCCCAGGGTACCATTAGCTTTTTTTGCAGCAAGGACACCGGTGCGGGCTCATGTTCAGCTTGGTGTCCACCAGGACCCCCAGGTCCTTTTCTGCAAAGCTGCTTTCCAGGTGGTCAGCCCCTGGCATATACTGGTGCATAGGGTTATTTCTCCCCAGGTGCAGGACTTTGCACTTCCCCTTGTTGAACTTCATGAGGTTCCTGTCAGCCCATTTCTCCAGCCTGTCAAGGTCTCTCTGAATGGCAGCACAACTCTCCGGCATATCATCCACTCCTCCCAGTTTGGTATTGTCAGCAAACATGCTGAGGGTACACTCTGCTCCATCATCCAGATCATTAATGAAGGTGTTGAACAGGATTGGATGCTTTATTGACCCCTGGCGTACACCAGTAGTTTGTGGCCTCCAACTAGACTTTGCACTGCTGGTCAACATCATCTGGGCCCAGAGGTTCAGCCAGTTTTCAGCCCACCTCATCCAGCCCACACTTTATCAACTTCTCTATGAGGATCTTATGGGAGACAGTGTCAAAAGTCTTAGTGAAGTCTAGTTCGACAATATCCACTACTCTTTCCTCATCTACAAAGCTAATAATTTCATTGTAGAAGTTTATGAGGCTGATCAAACATGTTTGTGGTTGAAAGTTCATCTTCTTTCAGATAAAGTGTAGAAAAATCAGTTCCTTTTTTTTTTATAATGCAGTCGTTACAGCAATAAATAGTTCTTTTGAGAGTGTTTCTCCATTATTATTCTATAAATCAAGATGATTGAGATCTCCACTTGTAGATACTTTTATTTCATAGACAGTATCTTACAAACTTTTGGTAAAAAACTTTACATCTTTGAAAGTATGTTTCCAAGATATTCATGTTCTTTATGTAGCATATGGCTTTGTAACTGTAGTCCCTTTCTGTTGTCCATTATACATCAAGAGATTTTTCTTTCCACTGGGACTTATGATGACAATGGGCATCACATTCCCATTACCACCAGCTTTGTGTAATCTGTTGACACTTTTCTTAGCTTAGCTGCAAAGTAAACAGAAACATATGCCTGTTAAAATCCAGGTTTGGCAAACAATAGAATAATATATTGGTCTATTACTTTTTTCATGAGTTTTCAATGTACTGATATCTACTCAGTCATATGTTGGAGATACAAGTAAACCTTAGGTTGTGAATGGAAAATGATTTTGTATGACAAGGAACAAACATAAATGATTTATCTATTGGAATAAGGTGTCAAAACTGAAGAAATAAACAAGCTGACACCTGTAAGAACAAAATCCATTAATGCCAGCAATAGAAGGAATTTTGCATCATTTAGGTAGACTAGAATTGAGCAATCACCATAAAAAAGATAACTTCTAAGGAAAGAATCTAATAGCAGATAAAGTGTTGATAAAAGGACTGTAAACAAAGTACAGAATATATTAACATATGATAAACTATTCAAATTTGGCACTCCAGTGCAGGATAGATTTTTTTCTCCATCTTGCTTCTCAGATAGCATCAAATGCCAGTGTCTAATTGAACCTACAAAGCCAGCTTAAAAAAATATACTCAAAATTGATTATATGTACAACTTATGTTGTTGGGTTTACCTTGGTTTCTAGAGAACCAAGGGATATATGATCTTTAAGTTTGCCAGTAGACTCCACTAACATTGAATGAACTGTCTGGTCTCAACCAAATTGGACCAACATCAGACACATACTCTCGTTTAGTGTTTTGTCATAGCCAGCTTCAGTGAGAGTTCTCACCACCAAGTTATAGGCCCTCTCTCTTTTTCCTTCTAGCTCTCCTTCTCATCCCAGGAAACTTCCAGTCCAGTGTACGTTGACCCAGATTAAGGAGAAGGAGAGACATCATTGAGGGCAGTCAGTCACTGGAACAGGCTCCCCAGGGAAGTAGTCATGGCACCAAGCCTGTCAGAGTTCAAGAACAGTCTAGCTGATGCTCTTAGTCATATGGTTTAGTGTTAGGTAATCCTGCGAGGAGCAGAGAGTTGGACTCAGTGATCCTCATTGGTCCCTTCCAACTTGAGATATTCTATGATTCTATGATTCCCTGACAGCCTTGTAGTTATGTTGTTTTCTAGAAATAAGTTTGGATGCCTTTGAATTGAGGAGCCTCCCACATTCAGGGTGAAATCTCTGCATAAAGATACAGTATAAAAGACAAGTGGCTGTGTGTCCTTTTTCTGATTCCTTTTTACAAGGAAAAAGCACCTCCAACTGCACTGTATCAAGGCACAAAGCCTCTCTGATTGGTAGGAAAGTTTGAACTCATATCTGAGCATGTCACTTTGGAAACATTACTACCTCTTTCTCTGGTTCCTTTGCAGCTTGGGTGGAAGAAAGGATTAAGCTTTCCAGGCCTGTTGGCATGAGAAAATTTTGGGCCAGGCAGGGAAGCGTCGAGGACTCAGTGACTGCTAAAGTAGTTGCTTTTGAGGTTGTATGTTTGGATTTATGTGTCTTTGTGCATCTTCAGTGTGTTCTTTCATAGATGTGCAACCTGGTGGACTAAAATAGTTGCTTCTTTTAATAGTATCTAAAAATTTTCCTAAATAACAGCATTCCTCAAATGCAGCCACCTACCAGCTTCTCAAAACCTTATTCACTCCAGTACCTGTTATGCAGTATAAACACAGATTCTGAGTAAGTTAAAGGGGCCTGAAATCCATGTGACTGAAAATATGTTGGCTCTCGACCTGCAACTTTTATGTTCTTATTCACATAAAAGACATTCACTTCCTTAGAGAAATGTTTTTTATGACTGAGTAATTGGATTTACATAACTTGTTAGTGATATAAAATGATTAAACTGGATCACACTTCAAACACCATTTCTAAAGGGTTTTTTTTTGAGAAGAGTCTGGTCTTCCAGATTATTTTCAGCTTGCCATTGAAATACTGCCATTTTCCATTTGCTGTGCCAAATTATCAGTGAGTCTCCCATGTGCCTAGTTATACAATGCACACAGTGGTGAGAGTAATAGGACTCTGAATCAGCTAAACACTCAGGTTTCAAAGTAGAAGTAAAAATATCCCTGTAAGGTGTACTTTTGTCAGGCATCCCAACATCACATGTGCCAGGTGAGGGATTCTGGTCTCAAGAGAATAGCAGAAACAGAGAGTTTAATTTAACTTACAAGGGAAACACAATGATCAGGTTCAGACATCATTATTACCACACCACAGTAGAATATGTACAAAGCTTTAAATGGAGAGATTTGGCATTACACTGAATCCAAAGACAAGAGTTTTTTAAATGGTTCTGTTTCTCAATTCAGGGCTTGGTTGTTAAGCAAGTTAATAAAATACCTAATCATTAATTATATAATTTTATGGCATTTTATAACTGTCATGCAGAAATTAACTAAAATTAAGTAATTTAGGAAATATTCCAACCTTGCCAACTATAACATATGTCAAGTTTTATTTAAAGGGGTAGGGAGAGGCTGTAGCTTGAAACTAATGCTAAACACTAACACAGCATAAAATATTAAGGCTGTATATTTTAAAGCCTATACACTAATACAGTATGTTATAAAGATGAATTTTAAGCCAGTGTGAGTCACTGCATTTCTCCTTTATTCCCTGTGGTATACTAAATATTGAGTTTGCAATAGATGTAATGATAACACAGTATTCTAAGGCTTTCTAGGTTTATATAGAGGACAAGAAATAAAAACTAGCGATCTAGTATGCTTAATACATGCATCTATAGTTATCATAGTGTGAAGTCAGTGAATAGAGGAAGATACTGCCCTAATGCTATACATATCAGAGCTGGATTTATAGTAATCATTAGTAGTGATCTCTACATAGAACTCAGAGCACTTTACAAATTTATGTACCAGCATCTTCCCCATTTAACAGATGCGGGTACTGCAGTCCCTAATAAGAAAATGTTCTAAATATTGTAAAAAAAAATAGTTTAATCTCAAATGTTGCTTAACTATATAATGAAGGGTTATGGCATTTGATTGGAATAATACAGTTTGGATTAATGTGATTCAAAACATAAACATTGATAGTAAAACCAAGTGCATACATATTAATATGTAACTACTGCACACTGATCATTTTCTTTGTGAAAATTTGTATTCAAAGATCAACCAATGATGAGACACTAGCCCTGGGAATACAAGTTTTCTGAATGCCAATGCTATGCACATAGATTGTGCTGCACTGGCTCTAAATAACAAACAGACCTTTCCCTGTAGAAGTCCTCTTTTACATATGCTGCTTCAGAGGAAGACAACTACTGTGCCTGTAAGATTAATAATATATGTATTTAAAAAAAAAAAATCCCCCAAGAAATATTAAAATTATGTCAGACTGGGAATGTTCCAGAATATCTCTGATCATTAGTTTTATGCATATAACATCTTGTTTCTTGTTTCAGCCTATAGAATTATGCAATTAATATAGATGTTTTATGTACAGCAATTTTGTAACAAAATCCCTTTCTCAATGCTGCTGGTTGGAGTGGAGAGATTCTATTGTCAGTTTCTGAGAAAGATGAAAAAACAACCACAGCACAGGGGAGAAAAGCAATAAATGGAACTTTCTTCCAGGCATTCTGGCCATTAATAATTGAAAACCCTTACAATGATCTGAGCCAGATTACTAGAAGAGGTTTTGAAAAATAACCTGTTGTGTTACTTCCCTGCCAACCATCTCCGCACCCTTGGTGAATGGCTGACAGTGTCTGGCACCTATGCTGTTCAGACATTGCAATGAAGTGTATGTTTCTTACAGCGCTGAGTCCAGGGAAACATAGAAGACTGGTGCTATCTTGTCTCTGTGAAGAAAATATTTGTATCTTGGGAAAGAACGATGTCTTGATTTGAAGTACTGCTCAACAGATCCTAGAACTTGATTGAAATCATATAGCTTTGTATTAAAGTGATTTTTAAAAATAGTAAAAGCATGACTACCGTAATTACAGCCAAGTCTGCCTGTATTCTGATGCTGAAAACTTGGTAAAGCTTACTAAGAACAGTCTGAATGTAGCTTTGTGATACTTTGGAAACTTCCAGAGTGATTTCCTATGTTTTGTGAGACAGGCTTTTTACAGTATTCCCAAACTCTCTTCTGCACTGTGGCTTTCCCTCTGTTGTCTAGAATGATGCTGAGTATCCTTTTCACTTGCCCTCTGTTTTGGGTCAGGGAGGCTTTTTCACCAGATCTCACTGAATTATGAAAGTATGCACCCTTTTCCCTTTTGTTCTGCAAGGGTAGAAAATTAATACAATTGTGATTGCCCCTCCTCAGCCTCTTTTTTCCCCAGGCTTATAGAGAGACTGTCTCTCCTTTCAGGTGGGTACGCCTTTCTCCTTTCTTCTGGCACCCAGGCCTTAATGAGCTAATTTAACTATGCTTGTTTAACATTTTAGTAACCTAGTCACTTTACGTTCTCTCTCTATTCCATGGAGCAACAGAGATCTTTAGAAAACAGTGAAGAAGGCAGCTGAACTTTCTATCCTAGCAATAGAAAACTTTACTAAGACCCTGTTCGTAAGCTAAATGGTCTCTCTTCCTTGAATTTTAGGCTGGGTGACACCAGTCCTAATTTTTGTTAAAAAGATTTAACAGTACACTTTTGTATAATATATGTGACTCATTTTTTTTTCCTCAAAACATTGCATATGTGGTTTGGTGGGTGAAATTGGAACACCACACGTTCCTGCAATCTGTCCATCTCTGACAGCTTTGTTTCCTTATTCAGTGGCTGCTCTGGTGCTGATAGAACTGTCAGAAGAAAATGCCATGTGGGTTTGTCACTCCTGTGAATCAGTTTTATCAGAGCTCCGGAGCATCCCCACAGACAGTACTAACTGCTTCATTTTTAATTAAAAAGTCACTCTTTGTGTTTCTCAATATGGACAGCTGTGTGGCCATTCATAGAATCACCTTGCTCAAAATTTAGAATACAAATATTAAAATTTTTCCATCTTTTCTCTGAATTTTGCTGTGAGGTTTTCAAAAGGGCCTCAGTAGCATTCATTCCAGTTACCATTCATCTGTTTTTAAGGTATCATGTCTATCCCAGAGACAGTCCTTGGTTTAGCTCATCTTGTCACAAAACATGTTCTCTTATCCAAAGTGCCTGAAATAAAATAAAGGCTAAGAGATTTAAAGCAGAATTGTGACTTAGTTCAAAGCCAGGGTTAAAGAGATACATATTTTTTCAATTGAATCTTAATTGCATGTCAAATAGAAACAAATTTTAGGTATTTTCTTGGGAATACAAGGCAGTCCAAGAAACTGAACTCAAGCTCTGAAGGAAATGTAAAGCCTTGTCCAAGGTATCTTAAAGTTTTTGTGGGGTTTGTTTGGTGGTTTGTCTGGGGTTTTTTTAATGAGCTACTTAACAAGTGGGATGGAACAATCATGACATTTTAGCTTCTTTTGACATTTGCAGTTAGCCAGTACATGGGTCTTTCAAAACATTTCAAAACCAAGGAGTAATTTGATGATGTAGTCAGATATTTCTTTGATACAGTCCTGTTTATTTATAAAGAATGCACACAGAATTCTTTTTTCTTAGACACCATTACAGTTAAATAATAAAAGGCTATTTTGTTGCCAAAAGTTTCAAGTTTCATTCTATATAGACTTCTCCCATCTCTTAAAGGTATGATTCTTACCTCTGCTTGTTGTCTTTTGGCTGCTGCTTTTTTTCTGTTTTTGAAGGTTTTTTGGATGTTCCTGAAACACACTTCCATCAAATTATACCCCCTAAATTTCTAGTACCCATTTCCCCTTTAGTCTTCCATTTGGTCTGTGTTTTGGGTAGCGGATCCTATTGTTTCAGTTAAAAGGAAATATACCTTTTATGCCTCATCTTAAACCTATTGTTAATGATAGGCTTGTCCCAGCATCTACAAAGTTCCATCTTAACTTCTATCACACTTATTTTTTTATCTCAATCTTGTTTAAAATAAGTAGTTCCAATGTGCTTGACATTTTAACCTGAGGCAACAATCAGAATGTAATCTTCATGTTCTAAATGCCATCTTTATTGTGCTTTTATATTATTCGAAAAGTATCTGTAGTAGATGTGATCTCTAGTACGGTATGGAATGGCACAGGTTGCGCTGCATCTAACTTTGTTAGCTAGTTTTCAACCAACTTTAGAGTGGCTTAGTGAATAAGATGTCCTCAAGTGAGTGCCTACAGTCCTGTGTAGAAACAATTAAGAGAGACTGGTGCTTTTGAAGGCCTTGAGACTAATGCCTAAAATTAGGCATAATGTGAAATCAGATAATTTAATTTGATCCTATGGCTATGTGTGCCCTCCCCATAACCTGGAATGGGTCAAGCAGCAAACTGTCCTCATCAGCATGTTTAAGGGTCATGCTGACAGGGGTCAGTTAATTTGCTACAGAAGGGCACCGAGAGGTTTTTTTAGCCAAGTCAATGTACAAAACTTATGCTCAAACAACCACAATACCAAAAATGTTTTAGTATCTTCCACCACACTCCCTCTTAAATCCTCTAAAAATAATCCTTAATTGCTCCAGCTGGAAATGGCATCAGCATGATGATTCTGATCACATCATTCAAATGTAGTTCATATGTTTACACAAAACTTTCTTGGCTTTTATAAGCTGACTTTTGTAACTCCATAATGTTTGAGTAGAAAAATACCATAGAAACTATATAAAGTTTACATAGGACAAAAATTATGTACACACAAATCCTCACAGCAATCTTTCATTCATGGTTCCTAATATGACAAACTTTTCTGCTTAGGTTCTCCAATGGTTCTTGTTGTCAAGGACAGCTATTCAGACTTTGCAACGTTAAGCACTTACACTGTAAATCAAGGCCCATGACTGAGAGGTATCCACTGTAAAGTAATTTATAAGAGCAACAGCAACGTAATAACTAATATCAACCAGTGTTCATGAACTGTTATTCCTGGCTAGCACCCTTACAACCACCTGGCTGATATTCATTGTTCTGCACATAATTCTTGCACTTTTATTGCCCTCCACCTTTTAAACCCTAGCCAATAACTCCACTTAATATAGCAACAAATTTACTGGCAAGCTCTGCAACAGCTGAGCCCATCCCAGTTTCTCTGTGCCAGTCAGCCAGCTGGTAAGCTGGGAATGATCTGAGAACTGGCTGCAATGATGTTTCACAGGCCAAAAAGAGACTCTGCAGTATTTGTCTTAAAGAGTTGGTTTTTTTTTCCTTTGCTATGGCATTGTTTGCTGATCATGATTGTTGGCATAGAAAAGTTTATATGGAGGACAGGAAAGAGAAATATAAGGGAACCAGTTAGGGAACTGCACTTGGAGAGTAGGGAAGTATTCCCTAAAAGTGAATGAAGAATTCTGCAAAATACAAAATTCAGAATAAATATGGACCGTTAAAATATCACACTCATTTCCATAGTTCATGTAATACCAATAACTTTATTCAATTTAAATTAACTGCATGGGCAAATAAATTGCTAACACAAGTTTGGGTGCTACTGAGTACTCTTGGTTTTACTATACATACATTCTTTCCTTCAGCTATCTCCCACTGCTTGTCTTAAAACTTCTGTTTTCTTACTATTCTGCTACATTTATTCTAGTACAGGTTTAGGAAAAGATGAAGTTATGGGGCAACCTTGTTCAACTGAGATGTCCTTTTCCAATCCTGGAAGTATTTGTCTCTCCTCAGATCTCTTGGCATAGAGCTCTAGTGACATAAAAATTATTATCTTAGAGTTTTACTTACCTCAGTGGTTCAATTTATATTGTTCCAATACACTGAGTGATGCCCACCTTAATAAATCATGAAGTCATTTGAACCTGGTCTCCCCCAGCCATTTTGTTAAGGTCATCAGTCTCTCTTCTGCTTTAATGAATGTTTAATTTTATTCTATATAGAGTGCAATAGCTCTAACAGTGTTGCATTCCTTGATGATTAGGAGAAATTTGAAGACAAGCTTTTAAGTACAATGAGTTTTTAATGATAAAGGAGGTAGGTTAATGTAATACTGAAGGAAAGCCTTTCCAAGGGATGAACAAAGAGAAACTTATGCTTGACCCAAACTGCTAATAGCAATTATTAACTGCTGTCCTGGTTTCAGCTGGGATAGAGTTAATTTTCTTCCTAGTAGCTGGTATAGTGTTATGTTTTGGATTCAGTGTGAGAAGAATGTTGATAACACACTGATGTTTTCAGTTGTTGCTAAGTAATGTTTAGTCTAAAGTCAAGGACTTTTCACCTTCTCAAGCCCAGCCAGCAAGAAGGCTGGAGGGGCACAAGAAGTTGGGAGGGGACACAGCCAGGGCAGCTGACCCAAACCGGCCAATGGGGTATTCCATACCATGTGACATCATGTCTAGTATATAAACTGGGGGGGGGAGTTGGACTGGGAGGATTGCTGCTCAGGGACTAACTGGGTATCAGTCGGTGAGTGGTGAGCAATTGCATTGTGCATCACTTGTTTTGTATATTGCAATCCTTTTATTATTATTGTCATTTTTTTATTGTTATTATTATCATTATTAGTTTCTTCCTTTCCATCTTATTAAAGGAATTATCTCAACCCTTGTTGTTATCTCAACCCATGAGTTTTACCTTTTTCCTTCCGATTCTCTCTCCCATCCCACTGGGTGGGGGGAGTGAGTGAGCAGCTGTGTGATGCTTAGTTGCTGGCTGGGGTTAAACCACGGCAGTCCACAATAGCTCCATATCACATACTCCAGCAAGTTCTTGAATTCATCACCAACCTATTTAAGGAATTTTTATCTTTACAAACAGAACATACTGAGAAAATGAGGTAGAGGTTGAGAATGAGGTAGGGTATGCCCACATGATAAGACAGGGAACACAGATCTAAATTTAAAAAACAAACACACACACCCAAACAAACAAACAATCAAACAAAAACTTCTATGGTTTAAATTCATCAAACTCACCATTGTGAATATGCACTTCCCAAGGACTCTGACAGTTCTAGCAAACATGTCTCCTCACTTCTCAAAGTTTTGTTACAGCCTGATGGGGAACCTGAAAAAAATCTTGATGAACTTCACAGAGGATAGGTACTTCTCACCTAGGTGGCGTTTCTGCAGGCACTTTGCCAAATATGTTCAAATTCAACAAGGAAAGTGTTCCAGTGTATCCTGTACAAAATGTGATGTAAGTCATGGAGCAATGCAGTTGCCACTGAAACCATGGTGGCAGCCTGTCACCCTTGCAAGTCATCAAGTCTCCATGGGAATTCTGAGTATACTCCCCGGGCATAGGCATAGGTCTGTGTCTCAGGACTACTGGTGTGTAACTTGCTTGCTCAGCGCATAATTGCCTTTAGAAGCTACTTACAAATTCTGTCCAGTAATGAGTTTTCTCCAATAAATTAGTGAAGTCATTTGTATCTACCATGGTCCCAGTATGATAATCACTGAATTGACTCACCTTGGTAGTACACTTGGTGTACAACAGCTACATTTTTGGAGCTCCAGAGAAGTAAAAAACATACGTTTGACCATCAGCCTGCTGCTACGGTAATCACTATAAAAACATGAGATTCTATCTGAAAGAAACAAAATCTGTTTTCACTTCCTCTGTAACCAATATATGAAAATGAGGAAACTATAGCATTTTTAACAGCAGGGATTGTATAAAATATTGCATCTGCAGCCCAAGTGCCACTGCTTTGTCCTGGGATTTCTGCCAAACCAGGAGGCTGTTCAGTTGTAATTAACATTTCTCATCCCAATATCATTGTTGATGAGTCCCCACACAGTTTCAAGTACAGCTGTCTGCTACAGTAGTTCATTATGAATACAGGACCTCTGCTGAAGGTCTGCTACAGTAGTTCATTATGAACACAGGACCTCTGCTGACTCTCTTCCCTTCTGCTCTACTTATCGTGGGTACTTTTCACTTCTTCAAAAGAATCACACCGTTCCCTTCTTGCCAGACTTTGTGAGGTAGCTCCGTCATCTCTTATTTGAAGATCTGTATATTGGTTTTGGCTTGATCCATTTGAGCTTTGTTGCCTTTAGGAAGTCTTTCACCTTTTGTTTGGATCTACTGGACTTCATTTCCTACTGGACTGATTCCACCTTGAGCTAGACATCCTTTACCCCTTGTTAACTTATTTGTCCATTCAGTTTGGTGCTCAGATTAGCGAGGCCAGATCCTGAGGCATTTCGGCCTGGCTCTTCTGAAATCCTTTGGCATCACATCTCTGTAGTCTCTTGGAAGCTTTGCTAAAACTAAATGGAACGCTAAGCAATTACAAGTGATGTAGTGATGTGAGCAACTGTTCTTGAGCATACATTATATAAATGGTCAGCATGAAACACAGTGGTAACCAGTCAGTATGAGAAAATTGCTTAGGAAAATGGAGACTTCAGTTATTTTTCTCTACAATTATTAATAGATTAATCAAAAGAATACACTGGAAGGGGACCTTTTTTTAAATTAAGTGAGTAGTTTTTACTACATTTTATCTATACTATATTATTCAACTTCTTGCTTCTGCTGGAGTTATTATTGCTTACTGATTGATCTAGCCAGGGACCAGAGTCTCTCCTTCAGCAACATCCATGTTTCAAACAGCTTATCATCTAAGCATAGATGAGAGAAAACAATAACATATAAAGGGGGTTTAAGGAACCAAAGAGGCAAATCTAGGCAGTTTTACCAACCACCTTCCTAATATGATAGCAGTCTACGCATGGAGAGTTTTCTTAGGGTGTTTTAGAAAAAGAGAATAACCAAATGATAAAGTCTAGCAAACTTGGCTGATTAGCAGGTGTAGATGATCTCATAGTAGTGAAGGAGACAGAAGCAGCAAGGCGGGTGGAGGTAGGTCATGTCTGCTCTTTAAAGCAGAGAAATTTTTTTGGTTTTGCCGCGGTATAAACCAGGAAGCCATGAAGGCAGGAAAATGAAGGGGTGACCTTACTAGTGACCTGGAAAAATTATCACTTTTCTGAATGGAATGGGAAAAGATCCTTTATGGCCAAAGAAGGGTCCTTACATTTCTGGCTGGCAGCAACATTCTCCTTCATTATTATGAAATGTTACAACCAACAATAAAAAAAGAAACCAAACCAGAATTGGCAACAGATGAATAGTAATCCAAGTTGCAAAGTGACGCTTTGACAAACAGTGTTCCAATGAACAATCCTGAGAAACAGATAAACGATCATTTCTTAAATGTATTGGGGGAGTGGAAAGGAACCTGACATTAAGGAAAAGGGCAAAAATTAATGAGGAAACTTCCTGAATATAGATGACAGAAATCCAGATTCTGTTCTCAGCTGACTGAAACAGACTTGCTCTAATTTAGCATGGATATAATTAAGAATAAAATGCAGTCCAGTAAGGCCACATGGGTTTTAGGCAGGCCCAGAGCTTTAAGTGTGGATATATGAATTATTGCCTTAAGCTGTAATGGATTCTACTGTGGGATCAATAATGTTTGAGAAAAGCAACCTTAATAAGTATTAAATATTTATTTCTGCTCAAGTAATATGTATCTCTCTAAAAAATCTCCAAACATGAAGGAAGAAAAAGGGGTATGTCAAAGATCTAGCACTAAAGAGAACTGGATAACTGATTTTATTATAATAGCTATTAACTTCTCATGGTTTGGAATTGTTAGTGGAGTGAGGCTCATCAATCCTAAAGGGTCAATTTGGACCTTTTTAATGTCCAAATGATGAGACCAGTTCAGAGAAGCATTGCTTAATAAGGACTTCACACAAAGCAATTAAATACAATGATTTTTAAAACAACTCAGCATCCCCAAATTCTGGATATTTCTTTGGAAAACAGCATTTCCAAGACTTTCTGATTCAATGATAAAAGGAAAAAAAAAATGTTGTCAGAGAGACAAAATGTTATAAGGATTTCCTGATCAAAGATGTGAGCCTTAATTTAATTGTCAGCCACAAAATTCTGAATGAAATAAGCATTTTCCTCTCAAAAAGTTGATTTCTTACAAACTAAGCAAGAATATGTATCCAACTAACATCCAAAGAACAAACATTAGAATAACTTTTAAAATAAGTATTGTGGATGGTTCCGTGGTGCTGGAGGAGATGGACAGAGGAGAAAAGTCTTCTGAAAATCTCAGAACAATGGTAGGCAGGGTTTTTATGGGACCCAACAAATCCTTCCCCAGGCAATGACATGCTTTCAATGACATTAGTGGAAATTAAGGATTTACTAAAACTCCTTAGATCTCAATTCTGCAATATAATACATGTGCAGAGGCCTAACATCATCACTGAATGATTTGGAGAACTATGCCCACAACTCCACAGGTGTCCTGGGCAATTTTTCTACTCACACAAAAATGGTTTCAAGAAGGAGTGATGCCACTCAACAGTCAAGAGAAAAAGCAGATTTTTTTTTCCTGCTATCATTTTGCTTGAAATTATTCAGCCCTGCTGAAAGCAATGAATATGAATCAGACATATTTATGAGGTAAGGACCCTACAGTGTCTGGAGTCATTAAGATCTTTCATTTTTCTTGTTCAAATCAAAGTACCTGTCATTCTTCCTTGAAGCTCCTGCTGCTTCATGGAGCACCCACTAGCCTCAGAGAAAAGGTTCTTTTCATAAGGAGCAATAAAAATTTGTCATTTTTTATCTGGGGTGACTGGTTTTGACAGGATAAAATCTTGTTTAGAGCTCTGATTTCTTTCAGGCATCTGCAGTTTTTTGTTGACAAAAAAGAGAAGCATTAAATCTTAGTTTTGAGAGCAAGTTTGCATGAAACATGTGTCTTAAAATTGGTTAAAGCCTGGACTAACTCCCAGCATCTGACTGAGAAAAGACTCTGTAATAACTTGAGGGAGTTTCCTCTGATGTCAGCAAATATTTTTAAAATCAATACAATCTTTCACAGATTCTCACATGGAAAAAATCCTACTGAAGTCTATTTACAGTTCTTTAAAACAGTCTAATATATTAAAGTTGACCATTAAAACTTTCTTTAAGGCAAGGGAGTGGGGTCTGAAAAGTAGGCTTGTTCTGGTATGTGCTTCAACCTTTGCTATGGACATAAATGAAAGTGACATAATGTGCTGTGTTGCTTGAGATCAAGGAGAAAAGAGTCACAGACCTATAACAGAGACTTCTCTCCATGCAAAGTTGAGAGATACTTTTGGCTTTAGCAAATTCAAAGATAAATGTTTTGTGCCGCTATCCCCTCAAGTAAGGTGAAGCACCTATTTCTTTGCCAGGAGGACACTGTGGAAACCAGGTGGATAACAAAGCTCCAGATAAGATTTTGTCCACGGGAGAGAAGCCTGATGGACCAAAACCCAGACTTAATAAGCCAAAGTCTGCTGCTTGATCATGGAATAGCTTAGCACACAGGACTTCACAATCAGCAAGAGTGCACAGCACTAGGAAAGTTGTGCTATTATCTAGTAAACATTTGACTTTTTTGTCATTAAAGTTACCTTGCTACAACCCTTAGTGGAAACATTGTGATGTCTTGTAAAATATGCTGATAAAGCAGTTAAAACAGTACAGTGTCCCTAATACGGACACAGTTAGATCAGTATATCTTTTCCCCTTGGTACACAAGACTATCTCTGCTGATACCGAGAAGCATTATAGTACTATTACTGCACCCAAATGGGCATATCTATATAACAGAAGTAAGAACTTTTCAAGGAAGAAGAGCAAAATCCATATTAAACTGGCTTTCTTTATGCCTGCTAAATAAAATAGGACGTTGGAGTAAGCACTGTACTGATGACTATCTACAGAGATGAACTGTTAGCATGCTTCTTGGCATGGTTTTGGTACAAACTGAATACGCTCTTCTCCACGCAATACCTGTGAAGACTGCAACATGCCAGGCCCTTTCTCTGTGTCAGGATAGGGCTGAACCAGGTTTAGTTCCCTCCTTCTCAGATCATTTTCCCAAGCTATTTGCTTTGGGTTTGTGTAACGGGGTTTTGGTAGCAGTGGAGAGGGCTTCAGGGGTGGCTCCTATGAGAAGCTGCTAAAAGCTTCCCCGGCTCCATATTGGACCTGTTTCTGGCCAAGGCCAACCCAATCAGGGACACTGGTAGCACCTCTGGGAGAACGTATTTAAGAGGGGGAACCTGCAGTGAGTAGTGGGATTGGAGTGTGAGAGGAACCCCTCTCCAGATACCAAGGTCATTGAAGAAGGAGGGGGAGGAGGTGCTCTGGAGGAGGGGATGCCCCTGCAGCCTGTGGTGAGATTGCCCATGGAGGTGAGCGGGGGAGCAGATGCCTACCTGCAGCCCGTGGAGGAGCCCACACTGGAGCAGTCAGATGCCCCGGAAGATGGCCATGACTCCATGGGAAAGACCGCGCTGGAGCAGTTTGTGACTGAAGACCTGCAGCCTGTGGAATGGACCCATGCTGGAGCAGTTCATGAAGGACTGCTTCCCATGGGAAGGACCCATGCCAGAGAAGTTCATGGAGGACTGTCTCCCATGGGAGGGACCCCACAGTGGAGCAGGGGACGAATGAGGAGTCCTCCCCCTGAGGAGGAAGGAGCAGCAGAGACANNNAAGGTGTTCTAAGATTTGGTTTTAATTCTCAGTGTCCTTGTTTTAATTTGATTGGTAGTAAATTAAATTGATTATGTTTTTTTCCCCAAGTTGATTCTGATTTTTGCCTGTGACCATAATTGGTGAGTGATCCCTCCCTGTCCTTGTCTTGACCCGTGAGGTTTTCTTTATATTTTCTCCCCCTCATCCCACCAGGGCTGGTGGGGGGGAGGAATGCGTGAGCGGCTTCGTGGTGTTTTGTTACCAGCTGGGCTTAAACCAGAGCACTATTCCAGAATATTGTACCTCCTCAAAGCTCGTTTGGTACCTTCACATCACAAACCAGGATATGCAACACATGCCCTCAATTTCATGATATTTAAATATTGTTCTAATAAGCCACAACATAGCCCTTATATTACCATAGCCTCTTATATTATCTGAACTGAAAAATATACATAAAACCAAATAATTATGTGCTGGGTCCAGATGAACACCACATGGGGCCTAAGGAAGACCTATGGCCAAGTGCTGTATAGATTGGACAGCAGCCAGGCAGTGCTCCTTGTCCTCAGGACACAAAAATGTTCCCTCACCCTGCTTTAGTTAACAGTATAGACATACATAGCCTTACACTCACAGACAAGTATTCCAAGTGCCAGAGGGTGATTTAAACCCTCAGGTATCCAGGATCTCCACAACGGGAGGAGGCAGCCTGAATGCACCTCCTCCCACCCACCAAAAATTTCACTAAATTATTCTACAGAGGGAGCTGCAAAACTAAAATAGCTTTCCCCATCTCTTACCAAGATGAAACAAATGTTTTGGAGTCATGCTTTGCATTCGTTTAAGATACACAAAACAAATCAGTATGTTTATTTTTTGTTTGTCAAATGTAATGCATTTTTAATGTGCAATTAAATGTTTTGATAAAAAATACATGTGTAGTGTCACATCATTCAAAACTTTTTCACTGCACAGTAAATTCCTACTTTATTTGAAGTAGTTGCGCTAATTGCAAAGAAATCCTTAATGAAACTAACTAAAATTGCTTAGCTTCATCTCTGTCCAATGAAAAACCATCCATGTGCAAAATTAACTGTTATGTGGCTTTTTTCCTTTTAGATTTTGCATTAAAAATCAAGGAGAGAGGAAAGGATATCACTGTAAAGGATGTTCTGTCTTACATGGAAAAGCAACATGTTACATAAGAAGCTGGGAGTTCAGTTTGATCTGATGCATGGGCAGACAGACTGGCTGAGCCCTCCCTGTGCTTCTGAAGAATGCTCTGTTAGGATCGAGAAAAAACTTTGGCTGCCTTATGGAAGGTAGCAAGTAATATTCCTCAGTCGCTAGGGGAAGATGATGGAGGAGACAGGACTTTATGTCCATTTAATCCACACTGGGAGCAGCCTCTGTTGGGAAGGGGGTCTTTGCACACCATTTTGGTGGTGTGTGCCCTCAAGATGTTGTTGAACCAGATAAACAAAACTTTGAGTAACATGTTGGCAACACAAGAGTGAAGTCCTTATTCTTCTTCAGTAACCACAAAGATCCTGCACTTCCATAACATCTGTTGCAGGCACCCATTGCAGTGTACAGTCTCCTCATTATGCTCCATTAATCCTCTTTTTGTGAGGAATAAATTGAGGCACAGAGAGGGTTTAGCTTTAAATCATGCACCCAGTTCACATAAAACCACAAATAGGATCCAGAACTCGTGACTAGTGGTTTATATACTAAAGGCAAAAAAAGCAAACAACTAAAGTGGAAGAGATTTAGTTTCTTTTCAGATAATTAGCAATCTCAAATTGATTGTAGATAACTGACTTTTGCATGAGAGTATGAGGAATGATACAGGCAAAACACAGTCTCTCGGATTTGAGACACAGCAGACCAGCGTTCAACGCTGTTAAAGTTTTTTAATAGGAGAGAGTCTTGTTTCTCTTCCTCAGATTCCCTGATTACAGTTTAGTTCTAATTATTTCAGAAACCACATTTTTGAGAAAATTCAATTATTCATGAGAAACAGATTAAAAATATGAATACATGTCCCTCCCTGAAATGGTAAGTGAGGTTCATTTATATCTTGATAGAGAAAGAACAGTTTTGCTTGGCTAGGAAAAAAAAGAAATTAGTCATACTTAATCTTAGAAAGAAAGGTAGTTTCCTTTGGTTTCTTGCCATGGCAATGATAACAGTTATAGAAATACTACAAAGCCAGAAGTTGCCTCTAGGAGAAAGGAAGAAAAAAGATTCCACATAAGAATTTGAAATGGAGAATACAAGCTTGTTTTTACTGTTTCTCTATCTTGTTCAATCACTGTAAATAATTTTCCAAGACTGAATTCAAATATTACAAGTTCAGAGGCAGATAACATACAAGATGGGATTAATGAGATTCACCTAATTGGGGGAGATAACATACTGAATAGCTAGGTATTTTATGGTAGTGCTGATAAACAAGATCAATAGTACAGCCAGAAAAGTGGAAAACTGGTATCATCATCATTTATCTGCCATGTAATGTAAGTACCTGTCAACATGTTATATCTTCGGAAGGGCAATATTAATCCGTTCCCTACACCAAAATCCAGAAAATTCACTTCACTGTAAAATACAAATACTCTCTGTTTACCCACAGAAGTGCTTTACTAAATCTTAATATCCAGAAGTGGCAGAAACTAATGCAGTTAAAATAAAGATATAAAGAGAACAGCAGCAAGGGTAAACACAAAGCATTTATGATAATTAAAGAGTGTGAACAGTAGAAAATTCAATGGCTTGAAGAAAACAACCACTGTAGCAAGTAAAAAAATAATTAGTGGACCCAAGAAGAATAACAGTTTCTTGAAGAGAGTGAGCAGTAGGCAGAGGAGGAAGAAACAGTTTATCCTTTTAAGCATGATAGTGGGAAATTGGAACAAATGGACTAAAAAGAATAGCATTAGACATTAAATAAACTCTTTGGGTTCATTTAAGGAATGGAGGTGGAGAGTTACTTAAATCAGGGATCAAAATCAGAGGGATAATAGACAAGGGATAGACAAGGAATTAGAAAACAGATAATGTTGGAACTGTTAACAGGTAGATCAGAAAAACTCAGACATGGGAGAGAATACATCTGAATAATGCTCTGTACACTAAAGTATGTAGAGGAAATAATAGAAAATTGTTTTGATAACAGTTTCAGTAACTTGATATCAGAGAGGTAGTAAGATCTGGAAACTAAAACTGCATTCTGTTGTGAACAGCACATTGAAGACCTCTGCTCAGTATGTGCCGGTCAACTAAACAAACAGCATGATCGTGGAGAACAATATTACAATATTATAACATGATCATCTAAAGTCAAGAGCATGCCCTCCACTGGCACATTTTACTCAGTAGATTTCACCTCAGATCTGAAAGGATAATGGAGAAAAAGATGGGGCTCAAAGATGAGAGTGAGAATACTGAGAAGCTGGGAAATGGTGTCATATGAAACCCAAAGGAAAAATGGGCTAGTTAGAACACAGTTTGACCAGGAAATTTAGTCATTTAAGAGACAACATAGCCAAAACAAATTGTTGTAATAAAAAAGTGTCAAATACATTAATAATAACAACTGTGTGACTAATAAAAATAGAAAGGCAAGATTTTGAAAGGAATCTAAATTTCCTTTTTTTCAGGACATAAATCAATCTCTACTTAGAAGGGTTAGAAAGAAATTTTCTAGTCAACAACTGTCTCTTTTGTTGTACCTTACTCTGAGTCACGTGGCATATAAAGTATAGAATATATATTGAATATAGAATGCTTATTAGTTCTGTCTACGCTGGTCTGGTTGGGTCTTGTTATTTCTTCATTCTGGTGTATGCCCTGTCTGTAATTTAATTTGGTATTTAATGAAAATCAAAGTCATTGACAAATCACAGGCCAGTATTCTTAACATAACATTAATTTTTTAAATATACCCTATGAACCTCAGTTCTGAAACACACGGAATATACGGTAGGCTTTATCTTATGAGTGAACTGCTAGGCTAAAAAAAAATGTCACTGAAGCAGCTTAAATTTGTAATATGCCGTATAAAGACCAACAGCTAGAGTGTCATGTAGCTATCAAAGAAGCCTGTAATTTAAAAGATATACCCTGCAGGCTGACCAGGAGGAAGCTTAGGGCATCCTTGTGTCTCATGGAGGTGTATCCCCATAAACTCGTTTGGCAAAAAAATGCAATACCACTGCCCTATCATGTGTTGTTAAAATTATGTCAAAGGCCAAATCCATACACAGTGGAGCATTGCACTGACTAGCTGCTGCATTGACTGGTTCAATTCCATGGCCAGGTCTTTCACAGGTAACCTTACCCTCAATTTGTGTCTACAGCAACACTTGCAAAAAAACCCCATAAATTTCCTATCCCAATCCTTCAATCCTAGCTGGATCCTTCACCAGCAGTTAACGTTTGTGACTTGACTAAGAACTGAGGAAGCTGATCTTGTGGCAGTCTTTAAAGGAGGCTGTAGCAATGTAGTTTCTGATAATAGGTATGCTTGAGTACTTTCATCTCCTGTGGTATCAACCCAAATCATCCCCTTTCCACCGTTGTGTTGCTTTAGCTGCAGCTTTGTGCCACTTGTCAAAATGTAGCTACATTACATATGTTGCTTTGTAACACTGACTGTTTGATTTCACACTTATTATCTCTCATTCATGCATGTCAGTAATACCTTGCATTTGTATAGTTGCTGTCACAACCTGTTCGCATTTTATCCAGTATCAGAGCTTGTTTCACAGCTGCAGGGGTTGTCCTTGTTGGCAAAAGCTAAATACAGGGGAGATGAATGAAGCTATTCACCTTCTAAGATGCTCTTTTGTTGGAAGCCTTAGAATGGGTAGTGTACATAGGCTGTCTTCCAAACACCAACAGATGTAAACAGTTGCAAAACGTACTGCACTAACTTACGCTGCATTTGACACATGGACTACAGGAATCATTACTGATCTCTTTTGTCAGTTAAGAAAGTTTCTGCAATACAAGACTGTGCTGACTTGACCACATATTTTCCTGCCTTTCTCATTTGCTCTGGCTCATGCAGTTCTTTAAATACTACCCTTGACTTCAACTTCCACTACGTATAAGAGGAGCATGGAAGTTATTGCTATTGTTTGCAACCTACTTCTCCTGACCTAGTTTCTGCTGTCTTCAAATTACTTTTCCTACTCGCTTACTTCTCTGATGATGGTCTGACAGAAACAGTATAGATGCCTCTTTTACAAAATATTCTCTTTTGCTATACATTCTCCATTGTACTCACTTAGACAAACCACAAATTGCAGTGTTGCTTCAGTTGAGCTGCAAAACAATGGCATAAATTCACAGAATCACAGAATGGCTGCAGTTGGACGGGACCTCTGCGTGTCATTTGGTCCAACCGCCTTGCTCAAGCAGGGACACCTAGGGCCAGTTGCCCAGGACTGTGTCCAGACAGCGTTTTAGTATCTCTAGGAGCCTCTCTGGGAGCAGGTGCTTGGTCACCGTCACAGTGAAAAAGTGTTTCCTGATGTTCAGTTACTTTTCCTGTTCTCCCAATAAGGAAATGGGGCAGAAAGGAAGATATTAAATTGGGCACCTCTGAATATGATTTCTTACACAATTTTTTTTATTCTTCCATTTCCTTTCTCTGTCCTTTCCCCCTTTAATGATATACAAGTGTACCTTAAAAAAAATGAAAATCCTTTGAATAGAAGAGTGATCACAACACTGCCAATAAATATTGAAACATATCACGACTGTTTCTGAAATGACTTATTTAACGGTTTGACTTGATCATTTATTTAAATTCAAGTAAAGCAGAGATTAAAGCTTGATATTAAAAAATTGACTCATTATTACAAAGAAGTCACATAATTTAGGTTTGTCAATTTAGATTTATAACTGGCAGACAAAGTTCAATGCAAATAGACATAGCTTAACAGACAGGATAAAGAAACCAGGAGGGAATGTTTCAAAGTAAAATGTTAATGTGGAAATTATTTGTAGTAAGACTGAAAAGACAGAAGTCGTCTTTTATATAAAAGAAGAAAGTCGGCAGTGTGGGCTGCTAGAAAAAAAAAGAAACATAGATATTTTTCTGTTAGTAATTGAAGAATTGATTTGCACAAATTAAAAAAAAAACTATCATAGTTTAACCAAACCTGATATAAAATAATTTTAAAAGCAACTGTCAGAATATTTGCTTACTATTGTCTTCCTGTATTCACTAGTTCTGCTCAAATAGGGAAGTTAGAGGGCCAAGCTATGAAGAGAAAGGCAGTATATAGCAAAGTGGCATTAATGGACATTTACACACTTGATCACTGCTGATGTCACCAGTGGAAACCATTTCTTCCCTTCAGATTTCCACAGGTTAATTCTTTTTACTGTAAAATCTGTTTCCATTATAGATTTGTGTGGCTTTGATCTGCAGCCTTTGACTCTCGTTATTTTTTTCTCTGAGAGATTAATGGTCCAGAGAGTAACTGGGTTTTGGTGTGGGGGGAGGGGATGTAATTTTTATAGTACTTATATACCATAAACAAGTCTTCTGTAAAGTTTTTTTTGGTGATAAAATACACAGCATACCACTTATCCCCTGACAGGGCATTTTACTGGGCCCCCTGTCCCATTTGTGAATTTTCCACATCCTTTTCAAACATCTTTGTTCCAAATACTTGACAGTGCACATCCTGTGCATGCTTATCCAAACTACTTTTTTTAAAATGTATCATTACTAGCTGTGATTTTATGAGTCAGTAGTTAGCCTTCAACTAGAATTTGTACAAAGTTTTGGCTTGCAGGTGTTAGGATGACAAAGCCACATGTTGTGGACTTAAATCTGTAAGTGACCAGAAAATAAGTTATTTTCATAATGCAAAAGAAGCAGCCAAGTGGAGAATCTTCCCACATAACTCTGCCAGAGCATAAGGAAATGAGAAATACAAAGAAAACATGTTATCTCTCTAAAATGATTTTTTCATCCCATCCAAGCTGCAAATAAACAGCTCCACTGGGAAGGTTCCTAAAAGAACAGTGATAGTAGTTTAACAGAAGTTTGGCAGAATATGAAGTACTGTTTAAGTCAGTTACAATGAGAAGAAAAATTTGAACAACTTAGAATCAATATCAGTTCCTGTAAAGAGTATAACAAAAGTATCCACTTAGGTAAGGAGGCATGGATCCTTCAAATCACCAGGCTATAATAACAAAAAAGGACAAGGAGAGTAGAAGACTATAAATCTGGGAAGGAGCATCAGACATTAAGGTTAAGTGATTTTTGCAGCTTCCAAAAATTCTTTTGCTCATAAGCCCAGTAATTGGCCTGTCCATTTATATTGCTAACAGTTCTCTGTCTTGGTGAGACAAGTGCCTGCTTCTATACAGGCTTTCTAAGATTTTTTCTCCTCCCAATCTGTACTTTGTTGTATACATCTGTATCGGGAAAATGTTTGAACTATAGACACTTGGGATCATTTTCATTGTGGTAATATAATGTATTTTTCTGCAGTACCAAAGTTAAGGGCTTATTCATTGTATGAAATCATTAAAGAGAGACAGCACCTCTAGGAGATACATCTAAGATCTGATTTTCCCTCTGGAGATGTATTTCAGAGCATCAATTACAGGGGAGCCTACAATGGCTCACCTTTAAATGTAGGACCCAGTTAAGTTCCTGAAGTTCTTCAGCAAATACTCACACTAAGACTTGAGTGTTTGTATTAACTTCTTTTCTTTCTTGTATTTCTTTCCAAGAAAAGGTGACATAGGACAAGGGTATTTTGTAGGTAACATAGACTTTATCACGGCAACTAAACTCACATCACTGTTGTAAACATTCAGCTACTTATCTTGATATTGCTGATTTCCTGTTTCTAACTTGGCTTGATTAAGTACGCTATTGTTAGAATACGTGCCTCATACGCAAAGTTTGCACTGATTGGTAAGACACATTCACCAGAAATTCTAGTTTCATTGACTCTGGATACAATTTTAATCAATACATATTTAAGTTTTATAGTTTGTGCTGCATCCATGTTCTGTTGAACGTTAATTTATGGAAAAGATTTTACAGAAGACAAGCATGAAATTGAAAAGTGTAAAATGAGCTATGGTTGCTACTTCATCACTTTAAATAATACTGTAGAACTCCAATTATCCAATGGGAGAGAAATAATAAAGGCTGTATATAATGCCGTAATAGATTTTACACAGATAAGACAACATTTTACCTCAAAGAATAAATCATTTCAGTTCTTCCTGGCCACCAAAACGAATCTTGTGTTAATCCAGTGAGGATTATCACAAACCAAAATGGTATGAATGGTATATATTACTTGTTTCATTAAAATCTGATTATATTATAATGTAGAAATCTAATTTCTGTAAGTACCTCATTATTCCTTATTTCATCTGCCAAGTGCAAGTGTGATTTTATTGTGAGAGTGAATTAAGTCAAGGCATAATAACCAGATTGATATCCTGAAAAAAGTCACACGATGATGAAAGATTCGTTCTTAAGAAATGTACAGATAGCTGTGTTAAATGAGCCACGATAAGTGTACATTTTTCTGTGGGTCACATGGTTCCATTACAAATAAAAACTATTTAAATGAAATTATGAACCTGATCTATCTCCTGTACAACAATTTTACACTGAAGTAACATTGATGACTTTATGAGATTATTTTTTTTTAACCAGTTGACATCTAAGCAGATAAAATAAGAATGTGGCTGTTCTGTGAGCAATTTAGTGTACTTAAAACTTGCTGTGGAATTAAAAACATGTTTTTTGTTATCAGTAATATTTTTCCTTTGATCACAAGGCTCAAGTCATTTTATCCAAATACCCATTCTCACTGAAACGTACATATTGTCCCCACCATGGGTCCTTAAACTGCCAAGAATTCCAAGAAAAAGGGAATTAAAATTGCTACACAGCTAGAACACAGTAGTAATTAATATCTTCCATGTTAGTGGTCATTTTTGACAACCAAAAATTAAAATGATCCTTTCAAATGAAAGAGCTACTAATATTCAATAATTTTTCCCAGCTCCCACAATGTAGCGGTGATTCTGTGTTTCATGACATAATTTGTGCACTCCTGTGCCTCCCCGAAGTCTTGTACCTCATTTGGATCATAAGGGCTGTATTTAGGAAGGTAAATGTTTTCACCTATGGATGATCAGCTCAGACTGCTTGATATAATCGTTTGTTTTCAGCTCTTTTTTTTTTCTCCTGTCTGGAGACTGACCATTTCAAAGAACTAGTGAGCTATAAAGAAGCAGAGTTACTCGCATGCACTGTTGAAGCATATCTTTCTCTCATATGGTGATTTTATACAGCCAGGAGATATATTTGAAGGGCAAAACCCTCTGGCTATTAAAAATTTTTAACTATGCATTGCACTTTACTGCACCTTCAGAGAAATGGTGTTGCAACATTGATTACTTGGACCAACAACCAAAAAAGCTCTGCTACAAGTAATGTCTGTTCATGTCAAATAATCAGTGCTTCATTTTAAGACATAGCATGCATTTTGTAGGTCCGAAGGCTACACACATGAAAAAGACATTTTTAATATTTTGCTTTCAAGGATAACTCACTCTTTTTGCATTAAGTTTCCACTGAGATCATGAGCTTTTTACCAAATTGGAGAGCCTTTAAAAATGTAAGGTAATAAAACTGTTTGATCTTGTCAGATACTTAAAATATTAATCAAGAACAAACCTCTAGTAAAGTATGCACATTGGAAAGGTAGAGGGGAGAAGTAGGGAGATTAAGACTTTCAGCTGACATGCATAGATACTTCTTTGTGCACATGGCTTAAGCAGAAATGACTCCAGGTGAGGTTCTGTATTAATTTTGTTGCGAAATATAATGTGTTAAGAGAGGATGGACACAAATAATCAAAGCTTTTCTTGTTACAAACTTAAAAGCAGAGATAGAAGAGTACTTGGCTATAATTTTCTTGCTATGTTATTATGTTTTATCAAACTGGTTAAATTGAAAACCCCAGCTGTTACTAGAAACCATAAAATGCTCCAGTCAATAATGGCAAAAACTCAATCCAATAAAATATCTTATAATCCTATGACTTTGTTATGACTACCCTTGGTCTTCATCTGGACTAAAATTTCTTCAAGTCCTAGAGTATAAGAGAGCTTTCTGGTGCTGAATTCAGTCAGCAATTATATTCAGCATATATGACAATGCATTTATACATGTGTATACATATTCAGACTTAGATAATATTAATACCAAATATATGAGAAACATACAAATGTACTAAAAATACATAGAATAATATGTTGCCTATCTTGCAGAGCAGATATCCATACTCTTCTATCAACTGTGTGTCAATATCTTCTTCACCTGTATAAATACTTTTCCACCAGTGCTTTTGCCATTGTGTCGGTCTCTGATATGTGAACGATTTCTTTAGTTTCTGTCTCAGTGGTCGTAGTATTTTGTGCTTCTCCTCTTGTTTAAATGTTCTGGGAAGAACCAGGAAAGGAAGAAAGGTTTAAGGTGGCTAGAATGCAAAATCTGGAAAAGTAATTCCACCATCATTACAATCACCACTCTCTCTTACGTAATATCATCTCGCATACTTAGGATCCCAAAACTTTTCACATTAGAGGAATTATTAACATTACAATCCTCACTGGAAAGCGGAAGAATGTGGACTGTATGACAGCAATTGCTTAATGCTACCAATTGCCTAAACAGGATGAATCTTGAAGGACATTTGAGGGGAAAAAAAAAAAATCACAGTCTGCACAATATCCATCTGAGCAGGATAGTGGGCTAATCATCCAGTGACACAGACTCTCAGATGGGCTATAAGGAGAGCAAGCAAAAGATACAGGGATTTTTGATGGGTATCATTTGCTTTGAAGTAACATCCTATGAAGATACTGCTACTTTTTGATTATTCTTCTTTCAGTAAGAACTGCCTGAAATTTCTGCCAGTTTACATACCTATAGTATCGAATAAATATGGGTGGAAATATTACACATCGTATATAAATACATGAATTCCCTCAGTCGTGTTGGCTACCTAATCACCCTGGTGCTAGAAATCCTAAGGGCTGGGGCAGGGTGTTGCAGCGGGGTGTGCGGGAGGGCTGCTGTTCTCACAGTGGGGGGCAGGCGCACTTGGCACCCACTGAGGGGCCGCTGGAGGCTCTTGTTTCTGCTCTGGGTGCTTTTATCTGGTGTCAACATCAGAGACAAGGTGAAGGTTGCAATTACAACCTCCATAACGTGGACCATTATTGTCCATCTTATCTTATTGTCCAAAATAACCCCATTTCATTGAGGGGAGAACTTCCAACCTTTCTGTTCTTTTTTAAAAAAGCAGTGAATTTAGGGGTTAAGAGAAAATTTCAAAACTGCACGAGGGTTTTGGCTGTTAATTTTTTTGCGGCAAGCTACAGACATTCCTTATATCATTTTAATTTTGCCTATTTTATGATGGGATAAAATGACTTCAAGACAATAATAAAAAAAGAGAGACTGCATCAATCTATGTATCCCTCCCTGCTAAAATAAAATTAACTTGCAGCTAGTCAGCCTGATCTTCAACTGCTATAAAATCTCCCTGTAAAATCACTACTCAAGATTACATTTATACACCCAGGCATGATTTTTTTTTTTAAAGAAAACTTTTAGGATGGCATGGCTCCTCCACCCATACTCCATCATGCCATTTGCAAGGCCTGAATGGCATGTCCTAACCAATGTCTCTTTATTCTGCTGAACCATTGCTCCTCCACCAGTAGATGCTGAGCTCTCATAAAGTTCGTTTAAATATTTATCCTGTGACCTACACTTTGCTCTAGGTCATTAACTAGAGTGTAACTCCTGCTGTGGTCTTTTCATCTTTCCCATGAGAATGTCCTTCCTTGAGTTGATTGATTGCATATTTTACTTTATTGGAAGTAATTCTTTCTTATCGATGTCAGGAAACTAATTTCTTCAATTATTTCTTTATCACTGTCATTCTTTTCTTGTATAACCATCACTAACTACAATAAAGTCTCCTCATATTGCTTATTATTAACTCCAAGCATTGTGAACTCAATTGTCTCTCCCATTTAATGAAAATTATATTGGGTTCTATTTGACTGACATTTTTCAGCTTTCTGTGAAACATTGTTTAGGATAATTTGCTTGGGATTAATTTCAATTTTTCTGTTAGCCATCTTTTCTCTATTAGTTTGTTGTACATAGGATTTACATTGTAAGTATGTGTGCAATGATTTGTACAATGCCCACTGATTTAAATTAGATTATTTAAATTATATATTCTAGTTTTCTCCTCTCTTCAAAAAAGGGTTGTTCTTCCTACAATTACCTAAAATTATAATTATTTTTCTTTTTGAAAAATTTTAACTGTACCCTTTGTGAATGAAAATAATTCTTTAGTTATGTCTTCAGAAACACATCCTCTTAAAAACAATCTAGGTTTATGTAAAAAACAGTAAATTTGCTGTATATCCAATGCTTTTTAGTAACAGATGGATTTTTGCTAACAAAGGATTTTCTTTTCTAGAGTCTGAAGATGCCAAACATAAATGTTCTTTTCCCAAGTAGACATGCAGATTTTCTCTCATTCCTTTCTGACAAAACCCCCACATTTTCTTCATTGTGGAAGAAAAGCCAAAGTTCTTTTACTTTGTGTTTCCATTGTGACAACCTAGTTCATTCCTGATTCTCACTCAGTTTGCTGGAAATTGCTTTTACTTGTTTGCCTAGCAGACTGACAAACATTATTTCATTACTGGAGAGTAAGTCCATCAAACATTTCAAATAGCATTTCCTCTTTAAGTAGGCAGATGACTATCTATGAATAGTTCATGTTTGCAAGTACAGTACTCATTCTGTGCTAAATAATAACATCTTCAAGAGCTTAAGAATGGCCATAATCTAAGGTCCTTCTGACCTGATACTCTGTCACCAACACTGGTCAACGGCAGAGGTTAAATCAGGCAACTACATAGTGATTCTTCCCTGGTCTGTTCCCTCAGACTCCAGAAGTATACAGACATCAGTCCTTCATGAACCAGAAATGTTATCTCCATGGCCAATGGTACCATAAGGATTTTTATTCCTCAACCTTACCTCTTTGCCTTTTGATCTTGTGCAAAGTTCAACTGCATCCTGAGGATGAGTTCACTGGTTTAATTCACTACACAAAAAAGGTGCCTGAGGGCTGTCTTTGCAAAGACCCATCAGTAGCAATTGAGGAGTTACTACACAGCCCTGGCTTGTTTAATTTTTTTTTTTTTTTTTGGTATATTAGGTGCAGTTAAATAAACAAAAATAATCATTTTCAAGTACCATCATTTTCAAATGCTAAGCCTTTATCAATAGTGAAAGAGCCTTACCTTTCAGCTGTAGTGCCACAGTTGACTTACCTTCTGATTTTGGCTCAGGTTGGATGGAGCATAGATGCCATATCCTTTCAACTCTGGACTGCATTGTCTGTTTTCCTCCATTTCTGCAGAAATCATCATTCTGTCATTCTTTGCCAAGCTCTTTTGGAGGTTTCCAGGCATAACAAACTGGAAGCTTTGCAAATTCTATCTATTTGACCCATTTAACTTGATCTGGATGGGGTTCTTTAATGTCTAATTCATCACAGAACTCTTAGAAATTGGAGGATTTTCAGATGAGTTGATAACTCCTGCTTCTGAAATTCTGTAGTCTTTTCATGTATGAAGAGCTTTTCATGGGAAAGAGTTAGTATGTTAAAGCTGTATTTTAAATGTTTTCCTGCTTGCTTTCTGACAGTCTTATTCTGAACAGTACCTTCAGAGTCTCACATGTAGAGTGTATGGGAAGTACCACATCGATCAACAGTTTCATGGTAATCTATTTCAAATTGAAACTAACATCTAAGCTGTTACCAAAACTAGCCAGGTCTATTACAAATAATATTCATTTTGTAGCCCCTTCTTTCTGTGTTTACCTAATAGCTCTCAAGCAACACTGTGCTTTAAGGATGGCTTCATTACACATAACTGCTCAACCAACAGTTTCTGAAAAGACATTTTTTACCGTAATTTGTTTCTTCTCCTTTCTCAGTATTCCTGGTATGTGAGTAGTTTCCAGTCATTTGATACGCTTAACTCCGCGAATGGATGGCTGAAGTTTTAAACTAGCCTATAATGGTAATTCATTTCTGATGTTACATTCTAAGAAAATAATAACAACCTGCTAAAGTGAATGAAACTTCTGGAATCTGCAAACGGATGCACTAGCAGATAATGAATGTCTGATCTGTGATATCCAAAAACTGCTTGTAGTCAGTCTCATGCCTTTTATGCACAATTTCATTTAACATTATTACTCATGTCTCAGTATAAAACCCAAGAATCTATCTTAAATATCTGTCATGCAGATTACACCTTCTTTTCCTTCAAATGCATGCTTTTTATCTTTTCTATATCTTGTTTTGTATGCTTTTTGTATTCTTGAGACAACCTAGTCCAGCATCTGCAGAGCTTCATAGTGAGAGTCAGAGATCTCGCTTTTGTTACTGGTTGCTCCTGTGATTTTTGAAACATCAGGCACCCCCAGATCTTTTTCTTCTCCTTTCCTCCATCCATTTTTGTCTTTGCCAGCTCATACAGTAAGTTCCCTGAGATGAGTGGGTTTCTCTCTGTAACAAAGATACTGACATGGACCTTGATGGAGTGAGAGGTTTCCCCTGATTTTCCCATCTCCTGTCAATGCTTAATGGAAGGTAAATACTTGTAGTGAAGATTACAGGAGCTACTCACTGAACAAAATTGTATTTTTATTTACAGGGAGGATAATATCCCAGATAAGCCCAGAGTGCAGGACATACTCAAGCTGAATTTGTCCTGAAAATGTGTGTGTTCAACACGTAAGACTGTGATTTGAAAATGTTTCAGCAGAAGTGGCCAATGATCAAGATTTGGACCTCACTGTGCTAGGCATTGTACCTTTGTCACTGATTTAAGAAGGAACAAGGTGAAGTTTTCAGCCTGTATGATTTTGGGGATGATGAAAGAAGACCTTTTCAAGACTGTTTTTGCAAGCTTTGAAGAAACAAAATACTAATGCATAGGAGAGAGTTGGTTTATTTGTATATTCTTCCAGAAGGAGCTGGGTTGCAACTTACAATTTTCCATCACTGACACATATTTCAATTACCAAAAGTTAGTTTTATAGTGAGAAATAATGAAGAAGGGATGAAAAAAAGTAATGATCCTCTTTTCCAAAGAAACATAAATAGCAGCATTATTGGTTTTGCATTTAGTCTTAGTTTTCTTGAATTCCTAGCAATAAATAATTTAATCCTATAAAGCTATCATTAGAGTAACTGACACTATAAATCACTGCTTTTACAATGGACATCTAAGCAAGCTGGTTTTACTGCCTCAATATTTTGAATTAACTGAATAAAAGTTAAAAGCATTTTCCCTAGAGATTTACAATAGAATTGGGTTTGGCCTTTGTAAACAAAATCAGATATTGTCATTAAAAAATGTACTTCCAGCTGCTTTATAGAAATTACCACACACATGAATCTCAGAGGATTTCTCTTAAAAATGTGAACTTGTGGCCTTCCTAGCAAAGAAAGAATGAGACAAAGGGAAACAGGCCAATGGTGCTTGCCTTTTCCCAGGCATTGCAAAAAAAGCCTTTGGCAGGGGAGCAAAGAAGAGAGATGAGTGACTAGCAAAAGAGGT